>JABUQX010033402.1:10000-34314 GCA_015478945.1 Trachelipus rathkii
CATATTAATTTTCATTGAAAAGAAGCGTTTATATTAATATATAAGTTTATTATTAAATATATTAATATATCTATTTCAGCGAACATAGGGATTTTCAAGTTGGTACGTTCTATATATCTCTCTAAAGATTCAATACCCTTTGAAAGAATGTAAGGTATAAAGGCCTTCAGCGGCACTAAACCATTTTTCGGCATGATTTTGATTCAGCAGCACTCATTCTCCCATACAAGAGAGAAGTAAACTCATCCAAGTGATAGTTATTAAGCGATTCCTGTATACTGCATTTTACGGGAAACCACATGTTTCCGTGTAAATATCGTAGATTACACCATGTGCTATTATGTATTATGTCCTCAAGCTATTCAACATCGTTAAGGTACGATGTTAATTGTTTTTTTATTTTAAGCAATGCTGTAATTTTTTCAGATGTTCGAACTGTGTGGGAAACCTATACACGTACGCATGAAGGTCACACAATCGATGGGTTTTTCCAATAGTTGCGTACATCAAGGGTTTAATATTTCGTCCACTACGAGACACAATGTCTATTCTATATCACCTCTCACACGGAGTCACTCTGATAGATATTTCACACTCGTCAATCCATTCAGGATAACACACACTTATCCTCTTAGCCAGCCAGCTGCGATATCGATAATCTTGATGAATCCATCAGCACAAACGAATAAAAGGTCTATTATTTGAACCTCGCAGGAATACAAGCAATGTATCGGTATCCATTCGGTTGACGATTAAATATAATGACAACATTCCGTGGGAATAACGAAAGCTCCTTGTGAGATATCAAAAACAGTGTAAGAGATGTGGGCGAAGATGTCATTCTACCAGTACAGCGAAAAAAGTCCCTACTGACGGAATATCTAAAGCGGTAAACACCTCTATAGGTAATGAGATTCTCTTATCAACCAATCAGAAGAAAGTAAACAAGATACAAACGCAGCGAACGAAATATCAGTGGGTCAAAAGGTTATATTCTTCGTTAGACGAACAACAACAACAACACAAACAACAACAACACAACACACACAACAACAACAACAACAACAGCCATACATAGTACAAAAAAATAAGTTTCTTTATATACAACCAACGAAATAGGCTAATTAACCATTGCTTTTCACGTTAATAAAGCTAAACATAGCTAGCTTTATGAACTAAGAAAATAATGTTACAACAGACAATCTAACACACCTACGCTAGAATAACACAACTAACATTAACAAAGTTCCCATACTTAACACAGTAAAGTAACTAACATTGCAAACAAAACGTAACCTATTCACACTTTTTTCAACGCATATCTCTAACATATCAATTTCAATTAACATTAACAACTGATTATTTTTACGGTTGCACTTAGAGTCCATTTGGATAAAATAGCACAAATGAGTTCTTTATAACTAACCATCGAATATATGCCACAAACAAGGTTTTCATATTTAATATGCTAACATAGCATACATATGACTAAGAAAATTAATGTTACACACGACAAACTACCACAACTCAAGCACGAAATAAAGTGTTAAAGATAACAAAGTCCCCACAGATACAAAGGAAAGTAACTAAAATGAAATAGATAAAATATCCGATTCACACTTTTCCAAGATATCTCTAACATAATTAACGTTAATTATATATGAAAGACGCGAGTTTAACAAATAAATTCATCACAACTCGTCTAATATGCACAATCCACAGCGAAATAATTGCAAACATAACAAGTTTTAACCAAACATACAAAAATAACAATTTTATCCTGACATAACATTAAAATAAGTTCTTTGAATAAATTATCACAGTAAAGCGAATAGTTTACTGATTTAAAGCAGTAAATCTGTAAATCCAGTAACATCACCCACCCCTTACAGACCCCTACCATCCACAGCCTTATGATCTTAATTGAACTATTGATTCAAGTTATATTTCGAGTATCATTTTGAAATAACATAATATACGATGAATTACAATAAATTACTCCAATAAATTATATGCTTCAAACAACAATTACAGTTTCCATTCAGGTAGGAGGAAAGAGAGCTTTTTCCAGCTGGATTTTCTAATCCTATGATTTACAGATTTACTGCTTTTAAAAATCAGTAAACTATTACGCTTTGCTGTGATATTTTATTCAAAGACTTATTTTATGTTATCGTCAGGATAAAATTTTGTTTTTTTTTTTCTGTTTGGTTAAAACTTTGTTTATGTTTGCCAATTATTACGCTGTGGATGTGATTACTTTAACGAGGTTGGTGCATGAATTTTTTTGTCTAAATATTACGAAGTTGATGTAAAATTAACCGTTATAGTTAGAATTATATGTTTGAGAAAGTGTTGAATAGGTTACGTTTTTGTATGGCAATGTTAGTTACTTTAGCAGGTGTAAGTTGATGGAACTTTGTTCAATGTTAACACGTAATTATCGTGCTAAGTTGATGTTATTATGTCAGTTGTACATTATTTTCTTAGTTCATATTGATGCTATGTTGAGATATAATTAAATATGAAAACCTTTGTATTGTTGGCATCATATTCGATGGTCCGTATATAAGAAACTCATTTTGCGCTAACTTCTTCCGTGATGACACTCTAGTCGTTAAAGTCTTACCAGTCATTAAGGTAAATTAACATTGCATATGTTAGAAGATATGCTGAAAAAGTGTTGGATAGAGTTACGTTTTGTCGCTGTGCTAGGTACTTTACTGCTGTTAAGTATGGAACTTTGTTAATGTTAGTTGTTATATTCTAGCGTAACGGTGTGCTGTTAGATTGTTCGTTGTACATTATTTTCGTAGTTCATTATGATGCCTATGTTTAGCTTTCATTAACGTGAAAACAATTGTTACGTTAGATATATTCGGCTTGGTTGAGTATTATTAAAGAACTATTTTTTGTTGATATTGTTATTTGCTTTGTTGTTGTTGTTGTTGATGTTTTTCTTTTTGTTATTGTTGTTGTTGTTGTTTTGTGTCTAACGAGAATTAATATACCTTTTGAACGTGATTATGTTCGGTTCGCAGCGTTGTATTCTTGTTTTACTTTGTCTGATTGGTTGGAAAGAAAAGAATCTTCATTACCTATAAGGGTTGTTTTACGTTTACGATTTCCGTCAGTAGGACATTTTTTCGCGTACTGGTACGATGACATCCACATCTCTACACCTGGTTTTTTGATATCTTCACGAAGGAGCTTCGTTATTCCGCGATGTATCATTATTATTATCGTCAACGGATGGATACCGATTACAATTGCTTAGTATTCCTCAGAGTTCAAATAATGAGACTTTATTCGTTATGTTCTGATGGATTCATCAACATTATCATATTCGGCAGCTGCATGCGCTAGGAGGATAAGTGTGCTGTTATCTGATGGATCGACGAGTAGTGAAATATCTATCAGAGGTGACCGTGTGAGAGGTCATAATAGAATAGACGTTGTGCTCTCGTCGTGTGACAATATTAAAACCCTTGATGTACGTCACTATTGGGAAACCCATTCGATTGTGTGACTTCATGCGTACGTGTATAGGTTCACAGTCGAACATCTGAAAATAATACAGCATTGCTTAAAATAAAAAACGAATTAAAATCGCATCTTAACGATGTTGACATACTTGGGACATAATACGCTATAGCACATGCGTGTAATCTATGATATTTACACCCAAAAACATGTGGTTTCCCGTATAATGCCGTATACAGGAATGCTAATAACTATCAGCTTGGGTGAGTTTACTTCTCTCTTGTATGAGAAAATAAGTGCTGCTGAATCAAAATATGCCGAAAAATGGTTTAGGGTTGCTGAAGGCATTTATACTTACATTCTTTCAAGGTGTTCGTTGAATCTTTAAGAGATATATAAGAACGTACCCAACTTTAATCCTATGTTCGCTGAATAGATGAATTAACTATATTCTAAAATAAACTTATATATTTATATAACGCTCTTTTTCAATGAAAATTATATGTTATTAAAAATACGAAAACTTGGTTTTACTTCCCTCGTATGTTCGATTTAATGACTACATTGATGATGATGGGTGTTTATTGTGTGTGTGTTGTTGTGTGTGTGTGTGTGTGGTGTTGTGTGTGTGTGTGTGTGTGTGTGTGTGTGTGTGTGGTGGTGATGTGCTGGTGTGTTGATTAAGTAATGTAATGTTCCACTTAGTTTAGCTTTTTACAGAGATGTAAACTTTCTTTGTTTTGTCTTTACCCATTAGGATTTGACTGTTAGGATAAGGGTTTATGCTAAATTTTTTGTTGAAGAAGAATACAAGGCCGGCTAAATTAACATTGTTATGTTCGAGATATGGTTGATAAAGTATGAATGGATTGTGTTTTTGTGAGTCTTGTTAGTTCTTTTCTGTTGATAAGTTTGACGTGTAGATGTTAGCAGTTTTCTTGCCTAGATGTGTCAGTGTTTGTCGTTGTTATATTGATATTCTTAGTTCTGGTAATGTTATTGCTGCTTTTATAAAATGTGAAATTTGCTAAGTCTAGCATACTTTTGCCTGTCTGTATGATTAATTACACAAGGTTATAGGTAAATTTTTTAAATATATACCATGTTAATGTAAATTAAATTGCTATGTTAGAGACATGTTTGACAAAGTGTGAATAAGTTACGTTTTGTATTATGCTATTTAGTTACTTTTATGTTGTGTAGTGTGAACTTAGATACGTTAACCATTATTCCTGTTTAAGATGTGCTAAGTTTGTTCTTTTGTGGGTTTATTATAGTTTATATGATGCTAAAGTAAGCTTTATCTAATGTGGAAAACTTTGTTACTTAACATATATTGATTGATCTTTTGTATAAAGAACTTGATTCTTTATGTTATGTTTATCCAAATTGATGCTCGAAAATGCGACTTGAATCAATAGATCATTTAGAATCAATAGATCAAGGCTTGCCAGCACACTGGACCAGGCTGGTGGTGGTGGTTTGATCCGGCAATCAATGCCTTTAGGCGTATGTAAAACGTTTTACAAAATTTTAGTAAAATTTGAGACCCTTAAACAATAAGACAATATGACACAGTAGGTCGGCAGGGAGGTTGGGATAGTGCGTTTGATTACTGATTACTGTTTAGGTATGTAAAAACCGTAATTTGTAAGTTATAAACAAAAGAATTGGGAAATTTATTTATGCTTTTATATAATATTTTATTTAATAACTCATTTTTTTCTTGATGGTTCTGAACCATTATTTTTCGAAATCTACAGATCCAATAACTTATATAAAGACACCAAATTGCATCATTACACAATGTTTATTAACTTGGCACCACACCGGCTCCAGCACCGGGCACTAAGCAACTCTGCAATCCTTCTCCTACTCCTCCTTCCTCATTCTTTTTCCTTCCTCCTTTCCATTCTTCTTCCTTTCTCCTTTCTTCTTCTTCTTCCTCAGTTTCATTCCATGCATTTCTTCTTTTTTCAAAACTGAGACCCCTTCCGCTCTCCCGTGGGGGCCTGGCTCCGAAGCCGGAATCCAACTCCAACGTCGTTCTCCGACTCGATCCGAAATCCTTTTCTCAAAGTTTCAGTCTTCTACAGTCAAGTATTTATGTATGAAGGGGGTGGGGTTCCCCCCTTAGAGGGGACGCCAGGGGTATGTAATCTCGCTACCGATGAGCTTACATCCCAATATAAAACACCCCTCCAATTTTAACCAATACAGTAACTCTAACCCAGTGAGAATAATATTGGACTCAGAACCGGAATGTGAAGACAGCAACCACGGCGGAAGGCAAAGTCGGAGTGCGGTAAAAAACGAACCCTTACAGGGATCGTTTTTTCGACTCAGATTCGATTCTCTTCGAGAATCAATTTCGACGTCAATAATAATAAATAATAATAATAATATTTAATATAATAATATAATAATAATAATCAATTAATAATATTAATAATGAATATGTGTATGTGTATTGCGCACGCGCTGACGTAAATCTCGTCTCCGATGAGTTACCATATGCACGCTCGAGCCTACACTCGTTTAGGCTTAATCAATCTCGGGTTTGGAAAGCCAAAAGGGCATAAACGCAGGCAATATCGGCGTCCACCTTCGGGGGTGACCCCCCTCTATATAATACATCCTAGAGACATGAAATTTACACGTTTCGCAGTTATCCAATTTACCATTAGCTTATATTCCAAAGTTTCAGGAACCGTATAGCCTATTCCTTCATGTCGAAAAGGGTGGTAGCGATCGCCGGACGTCCTGATACTACTTATTATATATATATTATATATATATATATATAATATATATATATATTATATATATATTTTATATATATATATATATATATATATAATATATATATATATATATAATTATATATACTATATATATACTTTATATAATAATATATATATTAAATATATAATATATATATATATATATATATATATATAATATATACTATATATATATTAATATTATATAATATATATATATATATTATTATATATATATATATTATATATACTATATATTATATATTATATATTACTGTATAATAGGCCAGAGTCTGGATTATCCGTCCATATGTATCTAAAAACTATATAATGCTACAGTGAAACGGAATACATTGCTGGAATGCTGCTAAAATTTTAGTGCAGAAAATGTAAATTATACTATATATATATATATATATATATACTATATAATATATATATATATATTATATATATAATATATATACTATATACTATATATATATATATATATATATATATATATGATATATATATAATATATATATATATATATATATATATATAGTATATATATCTCAAAAACACTACAATAGCTACAAGCGAAAAGAGAATACATTTTTTGGAACTCCTTGGTAAAATTTCTAATTATAGGAAACTGTAAAAAACTAAAAAAATAAAAAATATTGTTCTAATAATATAGTAAATGATTTAGAAGCACTATTTAGAGCCTTATATTGGTTTTCGTTAAAAATAAAATACTTTCTATTAAATTTTGCTTTATTACGGCACACTAGGGGGCTCGAGCCGACGGGGAACACAGGGGGGGACGTTTTCCATACCCCGTAGGGGAGGGGCGGAGGAACCCCCGCGACACCCAAATACCAAAGAGCGGGGGTTCCGGAGACCCTCCCCGGAGGGGGGGAATTAGTCCTACCCCGTAGTTCCCCGGAAGGCCGAGAGACCCCGACTCCTCTCGGGGCGGTATACCCTTGGGTATTCTTTAGTAAAAAAAAAAAAAATTTAATAGAAGGTCATTTACTTTTAACGAGAAACCAAAAAAAGGTCTCTAAAAAGGCCTTTTAATCATATTATTATATTATTAACAATAATTTTTTTTTTTTTTTTTTTTTTTTACATTTTCCTATGTGAAATTTTACCAGGATTCCAAAAATGTATTCTTTTTCGCTGTAGCTATTGTAGTTTTTGAGATTTTTTTTTTTTTTTTTTTAACATTTTCTGCACTAAAATTGGACCAGCATTCAGCAATGTATTCCGTTTAACTGTAGCATTAATAGTTTTTAAGATTACATCATATGAGGCTAAATCCAGACGGCTGACCATATATATATATATATATATTATATTATATATTTATATATATATATATATTATATTAATATATATATATAGATATATATATATATATATATATATATTTATATTATTTATATATTATATATTTATATATAATTATATAATATAATATATATTATATTATATATATATTATATATTATTTTATTATTTATTAATTATATATATTATAATATATTATATTATATATATATATATTATATATACTATATTATATTTATATCTTTAAGACATTTAAATCTATTGTAATATTAATAAAAAGAAAAAGTAATCCGTAAATCATGATATGAAAAAATAGTCTGCACTCTCTCTCTTCATGAGATTTGATATTTGAGAAGACGTAATGTATAGATGAAAAAAGATCTACGTCCAATAACCTTACAAAATATGTCATTTGCTGTTAATAAAAAACATTAATTAGTATTTTTATTTATTATATTTTTTAGTTAAACTAGACTTCAGGATCAATAAGTAACATTTAATTTTTTTCACAATTTATAAAGATTCTGAAAACAAAATTGAGTATTGAATATTGTGTAGGAAGCTTCGAATTTGGGTTTTTTTTTTTTTTTTTTGAATTACACTCTTTCTGTACTGAAAAAACTGTTAAAAACAATCGAAAGGTCGAAGGAGTGACGTCATTGTGCGTTACTACGACACTCGTTCTCATCGATTGACATCATAGATGGGTTACCTGCTTATTTATTTATTTAGTTTATTTGTTTAATTATTTATTTTATTTATTTTGTAGCAAAGGATTCATAGTCAATGCACAGATTATATATATTATATTATATTATATATATATATATATATTATATATATATATATATATTAAATATATATATATATATATATATATTATATTATATATATATATTATATATATATATATATATATATATATATATATATATAATTTTCTGTCAATGTTGAAGGAGAGCATTCGTTGTGAGAACATTCAAATCAGTCTCTTCTATAAGTCTATAACAGTTCCAGAAAAGTTTGTAGTACATGTAAAATTATTAAATTAAGCATGAGACGTAGAGTCAGACTTAATATCATAATACAACTACTATAGAATTTCGCAATTACACACTTGCTTTTATAAGTAACATTAAGATATTCCCTAAGATTGTGTTAGCTCTGTCCCTAGTTTCAAAACAATTTCAATTTTTGGAATTGCTTGTCACAGGATGTTGTTGAGTGCGACTCGATTTCAAGATTTAAGAAAGGTTTGGATAGGTATATGGATGGTTTGGGTATCATATATTATATTTTGACTAAGCCAAATTGGCGGGTTTTTAGTTACAGACTTACAGTAGTTATTAAGAGTAAACTGCATGTTATGACTATAAGAAAGTAAGTAAAGCTTGTAGTGTGGTTAGCATATACATTAGCTATAGTTTTTTTCATTTAGTTGTAGACTTTGTGTATGCCATGTAAGTTATTGACAACCCCTAAGGTTCTTTGTGAATTTTCATGAGCATGTTTGGTGATTCGTTCTATTAGGTTGACTGGGAGAGTCTCGATAGGGCCATAAGGTTTTTTACTGTCTCTATATTTCTAATGTTCTAATATATTTGTGTGTTTATATATATATATATATATAATATATTATATATATATATATATATATATTATATATATAATATATTATATATATATATATATATATAATATTAGGGATTGTTGCATTGTATATATATATATTTATATTAATTATATAATATATAATATATATATATATGTATTATATATATAAGTATATAAGTAGTAAATTAATATTGATTATCGTTTGTTAATGGCCATCTAATAAGAGGGTATTTATTCCATTTAACTGTTGAAATAATAATATGAAGAGACATATTGAGTTTGAGCTGCCATAGTTAAATTTTTTATAAAAAGCTTGGATTATACATCAAATTCCTTAATAAAGAAAAAAATGCTAAAGTAATGCACGTAAGAAAAAATGCCAAAATTGCAATGTTTTAAGCAACCGTTTTAGTGTTTCTCTAATGTCTTATCAACGTATTTTTATAATTTCTTTATCGAAAGGTAGCTTTCTTAATTGATATACAATTTAAAGGTTTATATTATCTTGTGAATAAACTTGCTCGATCAAACTCTTTAAATATATTATATATATATATATATATTATATATATATCTTATATATATATATATATATAATATATATATATATATATAATATATAATATATATATATATATATATATATATATATATATATATATAGTATATATTATATATATATATATATATATCTGTGGCGTAAGTAGTAGGGAGTACGAGATAGAAAGAAGAACGCACATGAAATACGTCACATTTGTAGATACGTTACACATTGATTGGTTACGCACTGTCGGTTAGCTGCTGCGTATCATGTGATTTGTATAGTTTGTATGTTACGTAATGATGTGTTATTTATATATATGGTAGTTAATATATTATATTGTATTTATATATATTTTTGTATATATTTTTTTATTTTTGTTATTTATTATTATTTATTTTTAACCTCCTTTCCCCTTTTTCCCCATCCCTCGCTTTATTTAATATATTTACATATGTGTGCACCGTAGGTGCACACAGACGAGTGTATGTTGATGACGCAGTCATACAACATTACACAGTTGTTCCATTACATCCAGATGCATACACGTACATCATTTCACATCACACTATACACCATCAGCACACACACACTCACGACGTTTACCCCTAGCACCTCTCTAGTCGTCCCCACCCCACCCTCTGAATCGCTAACTCTCCAGTTGGCCATGACTTACATTGTTTACCCTTACCTCCCCTTTGGTTGTTTGTCCATGACTCATCACATTGCCCTAGCCCCCCTTTTTGTTCGTCTTCAGACACTGACTACCTATCGTTTGCCGGCGCGCTGACCGTTAATTTCAGGTCTGCCTTGGCCCTGCCGCCGCCATTGCGATTTGTGCGGGGTGATGCCGGTCTTGTTCCGGCCACCGCCAGCCAACGTTTTTCGCGCCTTGTATACAATTTTTCAGCGATTTCGTCTTTCGTTCGCATCGTCATTGAGGAGAGAGGGGGTTTATCCCCTACTCTCCCCCACTCTTTTAGTCCCGCACTTGTGATATATAAAATTTCGGAGGGAGATCGAACTCGAATCTCCTCCTCACAGCACCTTCAGCTTGGCCTGGTCAGGTAGACCGAAGCTTATCTGCCTTCGCTTGAAGGGCCTATCGGCTTAAGGAAGATTTAAGATTTAAAAGTGGATTTTCCCTTGAAAGAACTCAAAGTATATTTTAACATTAAATAAAATGAATAAATTTTTATTCCCATGTCTTTTTTATTTCGACTTCATGGTTGAATTATAGCTAATTGACCGTGAACTCCAGGGGATTAAAATCGGAGGAATTGTGGTCAGAAAGGTAAGCTTTTCTCGGATCTTATCTCTTAGCTCCAGGGGCTAAAAGAAAGATCCGGATTTCTTGACAAAATAAATTTTAGTGTATTTTATTATTATTTTATTATTATTATTATTATTATTATTATTATTATTATTATTATTATTATTATTATTATTATTATTATTATTATTATTATTATTATTATTATTATTATTATAATTATCTATTATTATTAATCTTGTTAACTAAGTAAATTATTATTATTAATGATTGATTATTATTATATTATTATTATTTATTAATGTATATTATATATTATATATATATATATATATATATATAATACTATTATATATATATATAATATATATATATATATATATATATATATTATAGTATATATATATATTATATATTTATTATATTTATATTATTTAAATATATTACTACTTAACCTTGACTTATTATCATACTAATTACTACCCGCCCTGAACTTATTACAAACTACTACTATACTACTACTATCTACAGACTACTTCTACTACCCGACAATTATTACAACTACTTACTACATACTACTACTACTACTACTACTACTACTACTAGAGAGAGAGAGAGAGAGAGAGAGAGAGAGAGAGAGAGAGAGAGAGAGAGAGAGAGAGAGAGAATAAAGAATACAAAAGGTATTTCTTATACATATTCTATATGTTAATTGAATATTTTTATTATTATTATTATTATTATTATTATTAATTATTATTATTATTATTATTATTATTATTATTATTATTATTATTATTATTATTATTATTATTATTATTATTATTATTATTATTATTATTATTATTATTATTATTATTATTATTATTATTATTGATTATTATTATTATTATTTATTACTATATATTATTGTATGGTTTTAACTCTGAATTTTTCTGTCCGTAAGGTAAGAACGTCCTTCTTCTTCTTCTTTTCTCTCTCTCTCTCTCTTCTTCTTCTTCTTCTTCTTCTTCTTCTTCTTCTTCTTCTTCTTCACAACAATCCATGAAGCCGAATCTACACCAGCAACAACGCAAGAAACAGAACGACGCCAAACAACAGCGTCATTCCATGTGACAGCATCTACGCCGACAACAACATCAACTCATGAAACATCATCTACAACATCCACATACGCATCAACAAAACAACGCTAACCACCATTCACATTCCACTTATAATAAAATTAAAAGAAACTTTATAAAAAACATCTGAGGACAATGAAACTTAGAGTTATTACAATCAGAATCAAGACAAAAACAACCACAATCCATGAAACAGCATCTACACCAACAACAACAACAACAACATCAACAGCAACAACAACAACAACAACAGCTGAAGAACCAGAGTCAAGCCAAAGTCACAACGATCCATGAAACAACATCTACAACAACAACAACAACGCAAGAAACATCATCTACAGCAATCACAACAGCAGAACAATGCCATTCACCATCCTAGTGATCTATACTAAGAATACATTACACATTGGACCTAAAATAAAATTTAAAGAAATTTCATTAAAACATTTACTTTGCACCCCTTAAAGCGATGAAACAGTAAATCAATAGTGTAGGTACCTAGCAGCAGTGTGAATAGTAAGCTTTACTGCTTTACTGCTTTACTGCTTTACTACTTTACATCATTTATTATTCCCTTACATTTATATTATTCACTCATGTTAACAAAAATTATTTCAAAGTTTCTTAAAATAATAGAGTTGTTTGAATTATTATTATTATTATTATATTATAATTATATTTGATTATTATTATTATTATTATTATTATTATTATTATTATTATTATTATTATTATTATTATTATTATTATTATTATTATTATTATTATTATTATTATTATTATTATTATTATTATTAATTATTATTATTATTATTATTATTATTATATTATTATATTATATTATTTATTATTATTGTTGTTTAATTATTAGTTATTATCTACTCGATGTACATATGAAATCAAATTATTATTTTACTCTACATCAGATCGTAAAAACATACGTTTTGCCTTACTTGTGATTGGAGGATGCAAGCCTTAGCTCAATTCACCCTCCACTGTGATTGGCCGAGAATTATAAATGTTCCCTTGTGATTGGAGGGTGTAAACCTTATCTCAATTCACCCTCCATGGTGATTGGTCGAGAATTATATATGTTCCCTTGGGAGTCTAAACTCGTTTCAAACTATAGTCGCTTTAACTGTCAACCTGTGAACAAGTTCCCTACTCTACCTTAAAAGTGTTCCATTTCCAGGAGGAGCTCGAAATGGTCCGTCTTAATAGGTATACCTCTGTACAAGACATCATCCAGTGGGAAGTTAAGATACCTGGTTGTGGAGTTGCATTCTTATATAAAAGAAACCCGAATGGAACTGAATTCTTCACGTGTGTTAGTAATTCATCATATTACAACACAAGGCGTGTTTACATGAGTCCCGATGAATTACTGTGTATATGTAAACACACCGAGGCCTGGCTTACTGATTACTTTAACCCTAAAGCGGCTTTAAACTACTCGAAAACAGTTATCAGCCAGAGCATAGGATCCAAGGGCAAGCAGCTTACTCTAACCTTCTCTAAACATGCGAACACCATCGGAGTGGAAGTTAGACTATGGGAGCGACGAAACGGCTTAGAAGTATTTGAACGTACTTCACATGGATTCTTCATCTCAGGAATACAACAGCTGAAGTGTATGTCAGAGGTAGGCGGAAGGGTGATAAGGCATATGAAGAGAGTGAGTGTGCTATCTAACTATGTGTCAGTCGTTCATTATATGTTATACGAGGAATACTACGCATTCAAGAAAATGCTGGTTGATGATTCTGAAACTGTTATTAAACGATTCCTAGACACTATTGATGTGCAGAAATTCATACATCTACTTAGAAAACGATGGGCGGTAAGCATCTATGCTGACGATCCAGAGACCAAACATACTATGATATCTGAGAGGGAGCTTTTTACATATGTGCTTTCGGATGGTATTGATGAGACACGTAGCTACATGATAGACAACGATATAAATGACTGGTATATTTGTAAAGATTTACAGAGTATTAATCTTGAGTCTTCGTGAAGTTTCTGTGAATGTCTATAACAGTGTTATACACCCTTATAAATATATTTAATATTATTGTAAACGTAATTAATGATAAAATATTTAATATTCTTGTGAATATATTTAATGTTAAAATATGTACGTCTGTGATTATTAAAGTTCTAGCTATGTAGTAAAGGCTTTTTAAGTGAAGTTATTGCTTTAACACCATCAAGTAACGTGTCGTAAGATATAGTTAAAGATATATATATATATAAATATATATATAGTATATAATATATATTATATATATATTATATATATATAGTATATATATATATATATATATATATAGTATATATAATATGTTCTTACCATACCTTCGAAAGCTACATTATACCTCGAGCACGCTACGAGTATGGATGTGGGTAAATTCATGTTCTTCAGCCCTGCTACATGTATGGTGGCGGGTCCCACAAGCTGCGGAAAAACCTTTCTGCTGTTAAACATATTAAAGGATGGTGGAATTTTTGAGCATGCACCCGTGAAAAATAATCTGGTGCTATAGTGTATTCCAGGAGAAGTTTAATGAGTATAATAATATAGTAGAATTCCATGAAGGGATATACGATATTAAATCATTGGAAAATGTACAAGGTCATAAAGTTATAGTACTGGACGACATGTTGCACAAGTTAAACGAAGATATAGCTGAGACGTTTACGGTGTATTCCCATCATTTAAATATATCTGTATTTTTCATTACACAGAACATTTTTCATCAAAGCAAGCACATGAGGACTGTTTCTTTAAACACTCAGTATCTGATTCTGTTTGGACAAAGAAGAGATATGAGCCAGGTCAATGTTCTAGGGTCTCAGATGTTTCCGTTGGCAAGAAAAGAGTTCTTGAAAGTATATAAAGAAGTTACTTCGGATCCATACGGATACTTGCTGTGTGAGCTTCATCCTAGGAACACGCATAGAGTTCTGCTCCGCACCAGCATTCTACCACATGAGATAGAAACTGTGTACATTCCTGCATAATGAGTAGTTTTAGTTGTAAGAGTTTTTATCTCTTATAAAAGATTTAAAAAGCTGAAGCCGGCTGAAAAGCGTAAAATAATCTGTGATGATGAGAAGTTCGTCCAGTGTGATATGTGAACTCTGCTTGAATCTTATAAAGGGGAATGTTCCTTTAAAACAGACCTCAGAAGGTAAAGCTACGTCGACATAGAAACACCATTAAAAAACTCTCCCGTAGACAGATAAAGCAACTGAAAAATAATAAAAAGAGAAAAAAGGGAAGGTGCTGCAGTAAGGGGGGGCGGTGTTTCCTTCACTCTATCTTTCTCATAAGTTGCCTCCTCTGATTACCAAGTGGGATATCTTCATAATGAAAAGGTCCGCTGTATACCTGTTTAATCACGAATATGAGAAAATGAAGTTTAATACTACTTCATCGATGCAGAATCCCCATACTCAGCCTACTCCAACACCGCCTTATACGCAGTGCAGTCCTCACTGCAAATTTCAACATTCACATTCATCACCATTTTCCTCAGAGAACACAACCTTTGACTCCGGCAAATCATCAGCAAACTCTAACTTACAGCTTGTTAGAAAGCCATAAGTTGAACAGATAGAACAACCTACGAGAAAGAGGTGTACGGATACTTTTGAAATTCAGACATTAACATTCATGAGAAACGTATCTTATACCAAGGCAATGCAGAAATTATTAAGCCTCAAGGATCTGCATCTAAAGGGCCCACTAATTAAGTCTGACGTGGAGGAAACAAATTTGCCACAAGAAGTAAAACCTGAGGTGAAGTACGAAGACAACTTAAGAAATATCCTAGAGGAGAGCTTGCCAAACAGGTCTCGCAAATCAGGACTAACTCTCTATAATATTTTAAAAGAACAAATAACTTGGAATGAGCTAGGTCAAATCATTATTGATGATGAGGTAGTTAAAGGATCAAACATTGTGGATTTAATAGCTGATCTCTCGCGCGACTGGAAGAAAGGGGCTGTAACAGGGTGGCCAGCTATCAAACAGGAGCTTCAGACTATAAATTTTCCCCGTTCTTTAATCTTGAACACACGCAGATTAGCAGACTTGGATGATATTCCTAAAGAACCAAGTGAACCCGATTCTAGTCCTTCAGGTTCGTCCTACGCTTCAGATAAATTCAAAGCGTGTGTTAAGGAAGAGAAGAAAAGCCCCACACCCAATTCTGTAAATGGATTAATTCATATGCTTACGTTTATGAATGTTATTAATATTATTAGTTTAATTCAATATATATATTATATATATATATATATATATATATATATATATATATATATATATAATATATTATATTATATATTAATATATATAGTATATATTAATGTTCAGTGTTCTAATTTGCTCACTTGTGAATAAATAAATAAATTCATCATATTAATCACTATGTTTTATATTTCCTTTACCAATAATATATAATATATATATATATATATATATATAATTATATAGTAATATATATATATATATATATATATATATATATATATTATATTATATATATATTATATATATAATATATAATATATATTATATATATATATATATACTATAATAATAAAATGTTTTATTTATGTCAGTATACACCATGGAGGCTAAGGAGGTGGTTGATAAGTATTATTACGATGTGAAGGAGCCTAATAGCTACGGTGGATTCACAAGGTTTGCCTCGAGGTTTCCGGACATTGGGCGGAAAGAGTTGAAAGCATATTTAGAGGGCGAGGAGGCTTTCACTCTACATAAACCTGTTCGCAGAAAATTTCCTACCCGGAAAACCATAGCCCCCTGTCTCGATAGCGTATGGCAGCTGGATTTATCCGAAATGGTTAAATACAGCTCGTACAACGATGGATATCAATACATACTTTTCACCATTGATGTGTATTCTAGATATTTATGGTTAAAACCTTTAAAAGATAAAAAGTCAGGTACTGTATCTGACGCATTGAGAGAAATTATAGAGGGTGACAGGCGATGGCCAAGAATGCTGTGGACGGACCAAGGCACTGAGTTTCTAGGTCGAGAATTTCAAGAATTAGTTAAAGAGCACGACATGGGGTATTACAATACATTCTCAGTGAATAAAGCAGGCTAATAGTTTGAAAGATGTACAGCGTACTAGGTCAGATTGTGGGAAATTTTGTCACCGTGTGATCGTTTGTTGGTATCTGTCGTCGTATGTTATTGCGGTTCGTTTTAAGGTTATTATTTGGTAGTTTGGGTTGTTTCATTTAGGCGGTACTAGGTATTTATCTCTTGTCTCGAGTGTTTGGGGTGGTGTTTTCGTGAGATAGTGGTTTGTGTTGTTAGTGTGATGCGGTGTTCCTATATTTAGTGTAAGAACTAAGAAAATCTATACCCCTCTAGAAATGTCGAAAATAATAGCCTACGAACTGTGGATCGTTCGCTGACGAAGAAGTCAGGGGAAAAGTATATAGGGATGAGATGTGCAGTGTGGTTTGTAGGGTGGGGTGCCTAGGTGATGGTTATGTGTGCGTGTCGTCCAGAGAGCGGATTATTAAGGGTTGTAGGAAAGGCTGATGGAGTCAGTGGTGGTCTATGCAGAGGTTTTCAAGTAGTTTGCACATGATGTTCGGAGACTGTGTGTTGTCCTTTATTGGAGGTAGATGGCGTAAAATTGTTATAGTGTTGTAGTTTGGAGGATTAGTCGTGGTGAAAAGATAGATAGAAGTGGCGGTTTTTGTATATAGACAGTGAGAATACAAAAATACGGCTTTAGATCCTGGAAGAGTATGATTGTGTTAAAATTTGAAAGTAATATTTGGCGTCGAATATGGAAATTGGGGTCGAAAGTAAACAGTACTTGCGTTAATGGGTAAAGAATTCTCTGACAGATGTTAAGCATTTGTTTGGTGTGTTGTTGTGTGGTTTGTTGTTTTGGTTATCGTAGTATGGAATAGTCAAGGTGAGGATGCATTAGATGAGATCCATAATCGATATTTCATTGTGTATCGTCTGTTGAATGGGCTGGAGCATTCGGTGTAGATCACTCTATTTAAACTTGCCTTCATGTGCGGCTTTCTGAGTTAGATTGTGTCTAGCAGTCCTGATTAATAAACTCTCGTTGACTTACTACGTTATGATTTACTGTTGAAGTCTCCATATTGAGCCATTGTGTGTTGGAAGGAGAGGATCGTTTTATGATATAGGGTTTGTTTGCTGAGTGATGAGGTTAAATATGTCATATTTTTGGTGAAAATGTTCCGCATAATCTTTATTGGATGAATGTTTACAGAAGTGTAAGACTGTGTTGAAACTATATTGGATGTGAAGAACACAGGTGCTGTTTGGGTTTTAGGGTAAGCCTGCGTGTGTTACTTTATGGGGGTGACGAGAGGAGTAGTTTTTACGAAATAATTGTACGGAAGGAAATCCTATAATTTATAGTCATGTCCTGGATGTGTTCAGTTGAGTGGTTATAATACGTCGTTCTAGCGACTTAGTGAAATATGTGTAGTGAGATTCTGGCAGATTTTTTACACACGAGAATTCATGGTGACTCGTCTCTGATGAACGGGAAGTTATTATAAGCTTTTGAAGATTTCAGATGTCGGCAAGGTCATGAACCTCTTTAAGTATTGGACGTGTGTTTTCCTCAGGAGATTCGTCATGGATTACGAAGGCTATCGTTCCATTGGAACGTAAGGGTGTGGGTGGTAGGGAGTGTCCTCTGGCGTGTATGTATTCTTGTACTATGCGTGAATATGGTTGCATAAGACGGGTAAGAAAAACGAACATGTTATATGACAGAAGAAATGTAAGGTCGAGTCGAGCAAGTGCAGGGGTGTGTACTTTATTATCTGTGGTATTTACTCGTCAGAGATGCTGCAACATGTGCCTTGGGATGGCGTATCGTTCTACACTGATATATTGGTGTGTTGGTTGGGTTTGTCGGAGCGTGACCAAAGTGATTGGCGACAGTCTAGTCAGTGGGGGCTTCCGCTGTGTGAAGGGTAGTTTTTTATTTCCTGTAGGAGTAGCTGAAGGTATAAGGCAGTGTGTTTCTCATAGTTATTTTCCACTGAGTCGTGCTCACGTGGAAATGCAGGGTGGGGTGCGGATTGATGCGGGGGTATCTATATAGGAGGTATGATATAAAGGGTACGTGGTATAGGACGGCTCCATTATCGCGATGGTTACTAAGTGGCACTATTGTGTGTTGTAATAAGTCACACATTGAGTAAAGAAAGCGTCTTCCGCTATGTCAGTCTATATTTAGAATGGTGATGGAACATTTGTTGTTTTTGGACTCAGTGGAGAGTTGTTAATATCGTCATCGTAGTATTTGCTACTTGGTGTTTCGGTGTGGCCTGGGGTTGTTTTTTTTTTGGTTTTTCTAGTGTTCATTCAAGAAAATTAGTATTGTCCTGGTGTTTGTCTTGCAGGCGTCTTATATTGGGTAGTGACATGAATTTCAAGTGTCATGTTTGTTTCAATTCATTTGATGTCAGGCGCTTGCGAGTGTGTAAATTGACATGTATTTTTGGTTGGATAGAAGCTCGCAGTTACCGTTCAGTAATGAGAGTTATGGAGAATGAGTATTCAGTTTTGGCTTGCGGGTAGTCACAAAATAGGATAGTCTGGTCTTGTTGATGATTTTTCACTATAGGTTTACTGTCGGAGGCGCGATTCGGTTTTTTGCCTCCTGGGGTGGTTTGTTGTGGGTGTGGTGGTGGTATATTTTTTTAGATTTAAAAGAGAGGGGGTGAATAGTCGTGAGTAAATGTATGCTATAAGAACAGGCCTGCACACGATGAGAGATATAGCGAGAGGGAGAGAGGTCTCGGTGCGAGTAAAAAGGCGGATTGCATTGATGTGTATGAAGATGCTCGATGACGAGGGAGAGCGTATATATGATGGTGTAGTAGTAATTGTATTGATCTGGGCAGGGCGGCTGGTCTAGTGAAGTCTTAATAGGATATCAGGAGTCCACGCCTCAAAGTTAGTGAAAATAGGCCTGGAACGTATGAAGATGAGCTCTGGATAGAAGAGCAAGGTCCGTAGAAATATTCAGCAGGCGGTGAAAAACCTAAGGCCGTGGAGGAAGTGCGCAATTTCGTACGAAATATTGTATGTTGATTGTATTCACCATGTGAATTCTACTAGGTTGGATGTTATCTTTAATCTTCGTCTTTTTCGGCTAATGCATGGTATATAGTTAGTGTTATTCACTGATAGAAGCTTTTGTTGTTCGTATTATTCAGTCTTAGCATCCTTGTTTTGGGTACTGTCTTTTTGGACAAGATGCATTGTCCGGTTTCAGCTCTGGTCGTCTGTGAGTCGCATGTAAGGTCTGTGCTAATGTAGCGAATTTGAGTGCGTCTTCTCTGATGAATCGCTACTGTTTGCAGTATCGAGCGTTTGATGTGACTAGCGAACGTTCTGTGATGCATTGATATCCTGAATTGCAGCGAGTTCGGTATGTGTATTACTCAGTTCACTGGACGTGTCGTCTGTTATGAGTTTCAATTTTATCGCCTATGTGTGGTCACCTTCAGGTACTCAAGTTATGCTATAGTTGATCCATTCTAATTTGTATTTTCTCTATATTTGTAAAAACGAAATTGCAGACGCCCTGACGTAGGCAGCTCTTCCTTGCAGGGTGATGGACAACATAGTGTTTATCAGAGTCTGTATTGACTTCCTATTTTCACTTTGTTTAGTCAGATTGGTATTTGTTTTTTACCGTTGTCGAATGAACTTTCCAGAGAGCAATCATTGGCTAGGTTTCTGACTATTGTCTATTGACTGCTTTGGTGTACTAGTCTTTATGATAGTACTTTGCCGACTTATCACTATGAATTATTAGTATTTCAGCTTAGGATATCTTCTTCTGGATTGATAATGAATGTGTCTATATCTAAGTCTTATATATTATAATATCGTCAACTTCAGTCATTGGTGGTTTGTGGTACGTGATGCTTGGAAGTGGATGTAGCTGCTTGATCGGAGTGTATGTTCTAAATAAGGCTGTGTGTTCTAATGAGATGTGGCATGATAATTTAGTCATGCTTATGTTCGAGTATTTTGTATCGGTGCGGTTGGTGGAGTATTGGTGATGTTTATGATTCTCTTGCAGTGAAATGATCTTTTATTCCTGGTTCAGTTGTAGATGGCTGTAGAGGTATTCCTGTTGTAATCTGTGTTTGTTCTCGTTTCTTGATTAGGTCCGGTGAAATGTTGCGTTGTTGTTGGCTACGTTGAATGAAGAGATAAAGTAGATTCCTAATGCCTAACTTGCATGTCCGGAACCTTATCTTCTAAACTGCTAGAGGCGCTTTCCTCTATGTTTTGAGAAAGTTTTGTGAAGTGGTTATTTTGTCCCCAAGATGTGCATTTGGAAGATTGAGTAAGTCGCTTTTTAACTAGTCCACAGCAGTTCTATCATTATCAGGAAGAGTAGAATGTTACCAGGTAGTATTTAACTTTCGAGCTTCTACGGTCTATTCAAGGGCCAGATCAGTGTTCCAAGACTGTGTAACGAAATCTAGTTCCGGTCAAATATAGTAAGTAGTGCGGGAGATTGTAGAACGAGCGATCATATCAGGGAACAGTTATAGGTTGATAAAGATTCATAGTCTATAATAATTTCTGCTTGCTTCTGCGTTTCGACTCTTTATTGTGGGGTGTCAGGGTTTGAATCATGTGTGATATTGGGGTTGCAGCGGCATGATCGGAGCGGTGAGTATATTATTGTGTCATTATAATGTGGGGTACAATCTCTATGTTCGCTTTGATCTTTTCCAGTATGTTATAGCCTAACGACTTGTTTCTAGTGCGGTTTGATATGTTGGTTACGAGAATTGGGAACTGAAAGAGATAATTGTGTCCAGATCGAATTATATGTAGATTGGTTAGTATGTTCCTTTTGGTCTCATGCGCAGATCTTTTCGAGCTGTGTGAACGGCAGTGCTGTTTGGTTAATACTATTGGTGTGTGGTTTCTGGAGAATGTGTGTAAGCTTTGAGTGACGTTTTGGGGGCAATGCGTGCATTTAGTGTCGTGTGTAAGTGGCTTTCTAGGACTCAGTGTGTTTGCAGGTAGTCTTTTTTGGGTTGTGGGTGGTGTGTTGTGTTATCTCTTGTTTGGTGTGTTTATTTTGTGGTTTCTGAGACTGTCTCGTTCGTCATGTGCTTTATGTGAGAATGTTGACGAGAGTCGTTCTCGTGTATTGATTTGGTGTTTTCTGTGGGGTGTGGTGTGTATATTATGCTTATTATTATGTGTATTTGAATGATTAGGTTAAGTTAGAGATTATGATTATAGTTGCTGATGTTTTGGTTTATTGATCAGGTTTGTTTGGTTTGTTGTGTTGTTTTGTTGGGGTTTTGTGGTGTGGGTGGTGGTGGTTTGTGGTTTTTGTGTGTGGTGGGGTTGTGTTGGTGTGTTGGTGTGGTGGTGGTGGGAATGAACCTTCGATTTTTAGGGTGTTCGCTATTAATGAAGTAGATTCTGTGAGGTTGAAGAAGGATAGCGGCTTCGTGTTCAACACTTCACACATCGAGATGTAACATCGTGGGGACACTGGATTTCCATCTACAAGGAGAAGAACGGAGATGTGTACCTGATTGATTCTTTAAACTTGAAATTTATTCTGGATAATCATTACAGATCAATTTTCTTTTTAAAATGTAACAAGTTAAATTAATGTAAAAACTTGCTGCTAGGGCGGGTCTAACCATGCGTTCTCTGCTTTAATGTGATTTTGTATTGTATGTTATTTCAATCAAGGTTTTTTAAACCCGATTATCTGTGTCAATGATTTTGTAAATATTTTCGATGCTAAAAATTTTATATGTCAATGATTATTTAGTCTCCGGATACCAATTGAAAACTTTAAAAAAATAAAAACGTATTTTACTATCCTTTTTCCTTATAATATATATATAATATATATATATATATATATTATATTATATATATATATATATATATATATATATTATATATATATATTATAATATAATATAATATTATATATATATATATTATTAATGATATATTACATCGAAGAAATACCTGATGATAAATGGTAAAGAGGGTCAATGAAAATTCACGTTATGACGTTCCTAGTTTAAAGGTGGAGGTATGACTGTTTCCTGTTGAAGGATACAGAATCGGTCCCGGAACCCTAAAAAGTTAAAGCTTACTCCTAAACTAATAAAATTAAGGGAACCGTAAGGTTATTGGGTGTTATTCGTATAATTCCCTTCAGCAGTAGCGATGGTTATTTACAATCTTGGTTTGAAGATGGAGAGTGAAGAGATCGGATTTTTTTCAGAAGACATCCTTACACACCTCCGTGATCTCCGACGAGACTGCGGATTATATAGCAACATGATGTACATGGTTCATAGAAATGCGAGCTTCAGCGCAGCGAAGGAGATGTGAAACTGTTACTTTCGATATATCATTTGAAGTGTAATCAGAGGTATTTCAATAATGGATGGGCAAATAGAGAAAATCGTCGAGTTAAATAGCATGCATAAAACATATACAGTCAGCGTAGAACGATTTAGAATACAGATCCCTCTTCCTATACTTATAAAACTATCAGCTAAGGTACGCCTTTTGGCCGACCAAGATCTTGAGGGTTGTGCAAGAACGAAGCTGATTAACTATATAATATCCATTATAAGAACAGAAGTTTCTGGAGAATTTACAATTTCAACCTGACCCCACGGGGGACGTTTGCGGGTGAGGGATATAATATAGTATATCTTTGGCTAGTTTATAAATATAATATTTATATAGGTTTTTATACCTATTTCTTTAAAGTAATATAAATATATATTAATATTATATATATATATATATATATATGATATATATATATTAATATATATATATATATAATAATATATATATATATATATAATATATATAATACATAATATATAATATATATATTACTCCAAACGTATACCAATACATTTAGAGTTTTTTAAAAACTTTCATCTATCCTGTTTAGATCTAAATAAATTCATAGAATAATAATATATATAAATATATATATATATATATATATTATATATATATATATTAGTTATATATAATATATATACTATATATATATAAAGTATACT
>JABUQX010033403.1:0-5000 GCA_015478945.1 Trachelipus rathkii
AAACTGACCTCTCTCTGTAAATTGTGTGTTAAAATAACTACTTTAGGCCTAAATTATGTAATTTCTTTTTGTAACCCGGGGCGATTTAAGCCTATTTCCAGGTCAAAATATATTTTAAAGCTGACCTTTTTCTGTAAAATGTGGGGCAATAACTCCTACTTTAATTAGGCCTAAATTTAGGATAAGCTTTGTAGACGGTGCTAATTTAATCGCTAATCCAGAGTCAAGAAGGTAATTCCAGTATAACAAGTATCATTGTTATTTTAGTTTTATAATATATTTCAAACTGAAAACATTGCTGCGATCGGTAAGATCTTTAAGCAGTATTAAGAAAAAGAAATGTTTCCCTTACGAGCATGAGTAGTTTCCCCAGATAGCTAACCACCAGGGCTCAGCATGAGCCCCCACCCGCAAAGGCAGCCAACCCCGCACCCGCTGGTTGCGTCCCGCCGCGTCCCGCCCGCCGCGTGCGCCCGCAGGCGCAATATTTCCGCGTACTCGCCCGCCGCGTGCGCCCGCAGGCGCATATCCTTCGCGAATTCATTATTTAGAAAACACACATCCACACACACCGCAACATACACACACACAACCAACACACCACACACACCACACACACACAACAGCACACACACACCATTCACACCACACACAACACACCACCACACACACGCACACTCACTTACATATAACGTTATAAAAAAATACTATATTATATCATTTATACTTGGTGGTATTTTATTCATGCCATGTTATTGTGTTATTATAACACATATGATTTATTTGATTAATTGCGTTATGGTACTGTGAAATATATGTTTAATAGTATAATTTCATAAAAATTTAGATAAAAGTATTTTAAAAAACTTTGTATAGTTATAAAATTTATTAAACAAAAAAGTATTAACCAGTAATAATAAATGCTTGTTCAAAGTATGGATTGATTTATCGTATAGAAGTGTTTAAAACCTTTGAAATAGTTTTAGTTATATTTGAATGAGTAATTTAAATGTACGTGTTTAATTAAAACATAAATGTTTTAATAATTATACCCGATGGTGTGTAAGTGAGTGGGGTTGTGTGTGTGTGTCTGTGTGTGTAGTGTGTGGGTGTGTGTGTATGTGTGGTGTGTGTGTGTGGGTGTGCGTTTTCTGTGTGGTGTGTATGTGTGTCTAATAAAGTAATAACAATAGGCGATGAAGTAAGATAAACACTAAGTAAATAAGTAATTATAAAATAAAATAATAAAATATAATATATATATATAAAAAAAAGTATTAAACAAAATAAAAAATAATGTTAATAAATTTAGAGTTAAAGCAGTAAAACATAGAGTTAAAGCTACAGAAAGTAAATATATGAGTTAAATCAGTAAAGCAGAAAGTTAAAGCAGTTAAGCAGAAAGTTAAAGCAGTAAAGCAGAAAGTTAAAGCAGTAAAGCAGAAAGTTTAAGCAGTAAAGCAGTAAACAAAAGCATACTAATTCCCTTGTTGCTATGTAACACCTCTACTGTTTTACTGCTTTAAGTTATGTCAATGTTTAATTTATTTATTGAGTTTTAAAGGGGGCGTAAACATATAGTTTTAAAACAGTAAATACATGAGTTAAAGCAGTATAACATGAGTTAAAAGCAGTAAAGCAGTAAAACAAAGCATACTAATCCCCCTAGGTGTTAGGTTGATGGTACTATGATTTACTGATTTACTGCTTGTAAGGGTGTATTAATGTTAATAAATAATGTGAGTTAAAGCAGGTAAACATATAAGTTAAAGCCAGTAAAACAGGGAGTTTAAGCAGTAAAAACATGAGTTAAAGCAGTTAAAGCAGTAAAACAAAGCATACTAATCCCCCCCTGAGTGTTAGGTACCCTCTATTGATTTACTGATTACTGCTTTAGGCTTTGTAAAGTGATATGTTTTTTTAATAACTTTCGTCAATTGTAGTAAAATAAGAAGTTTATATATCAGGCACTCTGGTTTTTTTCTTCTTACAACATTACAATTTTTAAAAATTTATAAATTAAAAAGTATTAAGTTTAAAAAAGTATAAAAGATGTCTGTAATGAGGTAAAGTTTTAGGATCGCAAAAATGTTTTTAATAAAAATGTTTAAGTATGAAATAAATATGAATGACCTCATAGTATATTTGAAAAAGATGAGTTCTGTTATCATTATATCATATTCGTTCGTGCGGCGGTCGCACCTGCGGTGCGGGGTTCGATGGACTTTGTGCGAGGGGCGCATGCTCTCCGCCCGGATGTTCCCAAATTAATGACCGAGTGGCATCAATCATTAAGCTCATGTTCTATGATAGAGGGTAGAAATAGCTACGGAAAAGGTTAGAAAATGCTAACTTCAAGTAGGAAACTCCTAGCAACTTTAATATACACCCATCGCAAGTCTATGGGTTAAGTAAGTGTCTATGGGTGGAGTTTAAGGTATTATGGGCTAGTGTACAGTGTCTATGGTTTGAGTGCAGTGTATAAGTTGACATAGTGTATGTGTGTATAAGTTGTCATAGGTTCTGTGTGTTAGTGTAAGTAAATCTGTGTGATATATATCTGCGTGTGTTGTGTGTGTTGAGTTTGTGTGTAAGTAAATTCTGTGTGCGTAAGTAGCTCTGTGTTGAGTGGTGTGTTGTGTGTGTGTAAGTAAATCTGTGTGGGTGTAAGTAAATCTGTGTGTGCAGTGAGGGTAAGTAAATCTGTGTGTGTGTGAGTAAATCTGTGTGTGAGTGTTATAGTAAATTTGTGTGGTGTAAGTAAATCTGTGTGGGTAAGTAAATCTTTAAATATTAATTATATATATATATATATAAATAATATAATATATAATATATATATATTATATATATATATATATATATATATATATATATAATATTATTATATATATATATATATATATATTACATGATATATATATATATAATAGTATATAATATAGATATATAGTATATATATATATATATATATTATATATATTATTATATATATATAATATATATATATATTATATGTTTTTTATATTTATTATATATATATATATATATATATATATATATATATATATATATATATATATATATATATATATCTGAGCATGTTTGGGTAGTAAAAAGCCACGTGTTAGTTCTCGAGACGAGACCTAATACCAAAAATAAAAATAACATTGATTCTCGATTCAATTACAATACGTAAATAATTAAAATAATTAAAAATAATTCAAATAAAATAATTAAAATTCAAATAAAAATGATTCAAATAAAATTTTCGGTATCTCAAATAGGTCTAAAAGTGTAAATGCTTCGAAATGTGGCCGCAAACGAAACTGTCTCTCTCTCTCTCTCTCTCTCTCTCTCTCTCTCTCTCTCTCTCTCTCTCTCTCTCCTCTCTCTCCTCTCCTCTCTCTTCTCTCTCTCTCCTCTCTCTCTCTCTCGCTTGTAGATGCGGTGAGCCATACTTGGTTTGTGGTTGGACTGGGACAGTAAAAAGCCACGTGTTAGTTCTCGATACGAGACCTAATACCAAAAATAAAATAAAAATAATGAAAATAATTACGATACGCAAATAATTAAAATAATTAAAAATAATAAAAATAATTAAAATAATTCAAATAAAAATGAATAAAATATTTCAAATAAAAATGAATAAAATTTTCGATATTAAAGAGAACAAACAATGATAGCATGGGCTTCCGACACGTGATTTTACGGTTCGAATTCAGTGTAACGTTTCACTTTGTGATTCTCAAGACGAGAGACGTTATAACAGAAAATAAAATAAAAATAATAAAAATACGTAAATAATTAAATAATTCAAATGATTCAAATAAAAATCAATTAAAAATGATTCAAATAAAAAATTTCAGTGTCTCAAACACGTCTAAAGTGTAAATGCTTCGAAATGTTCCGCAAACGAAACTGTCTCTCTCTCTCTCTCTCTCTCTC
The DNA here is from genome assembly GCA_015478945.1 of Trachelipus rathkii. Classification (NCBI taxonomy): domain Eukaryota; kingdom Metazoa; phylum Arthropoda; class Malacostraca; order Isopoda; family Trachelipodidae; genus Trachelipus; species Trachelipus rathkii. The sequence goes on from JABUQX010033403.1 coordinate 3,949, forward strand.
CTCTCTCTCTCTATATATATATATATATAATATAATATATAATATATTATATATTTAATAATTATATATATATATATTATATATATATATATATATATATATATATTACTATATAATATATATATATATTTATTATATATATATTATTATATATATATATATGTAATATATTATATATATATATATATATATATATTTATATTATTATTATTATTATTATTATTATTATTATTATTATTATTATTATTATTATTATTATTATTATTATTATTATTATTATTATTAATTATTATTTATTTATATTATTATTAAAAAAATATTTTTATATTATTATTATTATTATTATTAATAATATTTTTTTATGAATTTTTAAAATTTTTATTTATTTTTTTATTTTTAAATTTTATTATTATTATTATTATTATTAGTTTATTATATTATTATTATTATATTATTATAATTTATAATTTATTATTTTATTATTATTAAACTTCGATTCTCAATTCTTATCTATACCTGGAAATTAAATTATATATTCTACTAAATCGTAGCGCTGGACGTGTGGTTAAAAGGTCAGGGGTTTGCCTTGGTGGTGAGAGGTCGAGTTCTATTTTGAAATATGACCGGATAGAACTCGAAGCGGTGAAGACGTTTAGGCTTGAGGTAGTAAGGACAGATGAAAAGGGACGGTGAAAAATCGTGAGTCATGACCACGTGGGTGCGGGTGGTGTGTGTGTGTGTGTGTGTGTGTGTGTGTGTGTGTGTGTGGTGTGTGTGTGTGCAGATGGGTGGCGGGACGGGTCTGGTGGGACGGGGTACAAGGAAGGATGGGACACAAGGCGTGCGGATGTGAACCTACGGTTCAGGTGGGATGGGAAACGTGGCGGGCGGGAATGCGGTGGGCTTGCGGTTCGCACCTGTGGGTGCGGCGGATTCGAAACAATCGAAGGAAGACAATCAAAATATGAGGGCTAAGCCCCTAAATGAAGCCAAAAATTACGGTGGGCAAAAATTGACCCATGGTCGAAAAAAAATTAGGACTGCCAAAAAAT
>JABUQX010033403.1:15000-22500 GCA_015478945.1 Trachelipus rathkii
TTCATTCGACCTTTGTTATATTTTCTTTTAGAAAAAAAACTGATTCATCTATTTCATACAGTTTTTCTCACCGTCCTCACAACTGATTCATCTATTTCAACAGTTTTCTCACCTCCTCCAATTTTTTTCTTATTTTCTACAGTTTCCGATTAACAAATATCCATACATTGCGTAAATTCTTTATATAGTTACAATGTTTACATCTATCACTCTTGTACATTTACTTAAGGAGATTTCATTTGAAAAAAAAATTATTTGCAGTAATTTACTATATGGCAACATGGACCCACGAAATAACGTATTATTGCCATGGAGCGACGATTAGTAATGCCTTACACTTATTATTTCGAAAACTATATTTTTCATGTCTTTCTATTACTGTACAGTCTAATGTTAGCATTTACTTTAATGCTTTTTATTGTTACAATTTTGCATAAATACTAAAAAATACATCGTCTTCAAATAATTTATTTAAACCTTCTAATTTCATTGCGAAACTACTTATATGTTCTTTAAAATTTTTAAGAATTTACGAACATAGTCTATGTAAGCTTAAGCCTGTTTTAATTCGTCTCTCACTGGTCAGTTTTTAACCCAATATTGTAATGTATGTACCCTACAATCATTGAAATCACCTTACATTTTTTATTGTTCTTCGTTCCTGGAGTAAACCACTTATAAATAGTCTGATCTTCTTTGCTCTCTCTCTCTCTCTCTCTCTCTCTCTCTCTCAATAATAGACCAGTGTAATAATAATAATATGTAATAATAATAATAATATGTAATAATAATATATGTAATAATAATAATATATATAATAATAATAATAATATAATATATATATGTATAATAATAATATATGTATATATGTAATAATAATAATAATATATATATATATTATATATAATAATAATATGTATATAATATATATATAATAATAATAATAATATAATATAATAATAATAATATATAATATATATAATAATAATAATAATAATAATAATATATAATAATAATAATAATATATGTAATGTGTTTAATAATAATATATAATAATAATAATAATAATAATAATAATAATAATAATAATATATATAATATAATAATAATAATAATAATAATAATAATAATAATAATAATAATAATAATAATAATAATATAATATATATAGAAGGTGTATGCATTTTGGCATTTTTTATTATATTTATTGTCTCCCTTTGCATGTGTGCTCAAACAAATATTTTTTTTATATTCTATTTTTGTTTTTATCTATTAATAGATTGAAAAATATTGAAATTGAAAATCAAAATCTCTCAATAAATGACATTTGTAAACGGTAATAACATTGAAATATAGGACATGAAATTTCAAATTTCAGTATTTATAAGTGAAACACATACATATATTCAAAATTACGTGCATATCTATACATAGATATGCATAAGAAAACACAAGCTTGCATATATATGCTTATGCAAACACAGAGAACATCAAGCAAACGAATACATACGCACATATAAATAAAATGTTGCGGGAATATTTTTCTAATTCTTAATGTATCGAGAAGTTATACACAAATACAAATAAAACAAAAATAGGTAAAATAAAAGCAATCCCCAAAAATTGTATTAAAAAAAAAAAAAAAAAAAAAAAAAAATACCTGGGAAAAGAATCTTTAAACAAGACTCTAAAAGAGTTCAAATTTCTCTTTCAAGATATTCATTTATAAAGAGGAGCAGCTCTTGGAAAAGCTTTTAAAGTAAAACCTCATTTCCATGACGTCTTTACAAAAGGCAATAAGTTGAATTTCTTCTTTGCTAGGATGAAATCATTCCTTGAGGTAATGAAGAGCATTCTTCTTTGCAAAGATGAAAAAGAAAGTTTCATCTTTACACTCTGTGCAATCACTTTAATTTGGATTTAAAGATAATAAACGAACTGGTATTATTATTATTATTATTATTATTATTATTATTATTATTATTATTATTATTATTATTATTATTATTATTATTATTATTATTATTATTATTATTATTATTATTATTGTTATTATTATTATTATTATTATTATTATTATTATTATTATTATTATTATTATTATTATTATTATTATTATTATTATTATTATTAAAAGTCTAGTATTATTATTATTAATATTATTATTAATTATTATTATTATTATTATTATTATTATTATTATTATTATTATTATTATTATTATTATTATTATTATTATTATTATTATTATTATTATTATTATTATTATTATTATTATTTTATTGATGCTCATGTTGTATACATTTTAGTAGTGTGTGTGTGATATTGTATATTACATTGACATTTGTGTGTGTGTGTGTGTGTGTGTATTATTATTATTGTGTGTATTATTATTATTATTATTATTATTATTATTATTATTGTTATTTAATGATAATGAATTCAAAGTCACTTTATGATGATAAATCTCATGTATTACTACCACTATTATTATTATTATTATTATTATTATTATTATTATTATTATTATTATTATTATTATATTGTGTGTGTGTGTGTTATTATTATTATTATTATTATTGTGTGTGTGTGTATTATATCTATATATATATATATATAATATATATAATATATGTATATAATAATAATAATAATAATAAAAATAATAATAATAATAATATGAAATATATAATATACTAAAAATAATAATATTAAAAATATAAAAATAATAATAATATGTATATATAATAATAATAATAATAATAATAATAATAATATAATAATAATAATATAATATATATGTAAAAAAATATATATATGTATAATAATAATAATAATAATAATAATATATAATATATATATAAATATATATATATATATATATATATATATATATATATATATATATATATATATATATATATATATATATATATATATATATATATATATAATATATATATATATAAATAAATAATATATATATATATATATATATATATATATATATATATATATATATATATATATATATATATATATATATAATAATAATATATATAATATATATATATATGTTATATAATAATAATAATATATATACAGTATATATAATATATATATATATAATAATAATATATATAATAATATATATAATAATATATATATATATATAATATATATATATAATATAATATATAATAATAATAATAATAATATATATAAATATATATCTGTCCCCAGGTGGGATGGGTTACGTAATAAACACCGGAAAAGGTGGTGCAAGTCCCTCTTTACCCCCATTTAGAAATCGTCGCAATCTCTAAAGTCCACCCTGGGACTTCAGGAGACCGCGACATACCTTCCCTGTGATGTCTCTTCAATATAGGGTCCATCAACTGGGCATAGCCCACAGCACACCCTGCCACAAAATCCCGCCACTCACTCCTGTTAAATATCTTTATTCTAGGCTCAGCCAAACTCACATTCCTCTTCTTCAGGCATTCTTTTATTGATTCAATCCATTTTTTCCTCTAGTCTCCCAGCCGGTCGATTCCCAACACACTCAGCACCATACACTCGCTTAACCAACTGACTATCATCCTTCCTTTCCATATGACCAAGCCATCATAACGTACCCTCATTTATTCTCTTATCTCTCATTTCTTCACATCATACAATTCACTACTGCGTTCATTGGTTATTTTATCAATTCTTCCCACACCTAACACGACCCTAAGATTGTCCATCTGACCACATTGTACTTTAGATCTATACCTCTTATTCCAGATCATAGTCTCACTACTATATATTAATACAGTTAACAACATACCTTGATGCAAAACCCTAGCGCACTAAAAACTTAGTCCCTTTACATCCAAAAAGGATTTAATTGCACTAGCTACCTTCCTACCATTCACAACTTCCCTACTACATTCTGCCTCATTCGTTCTCTTTTCATTCAACACACATACCCTAAATATTTAAACTCAGATTCTGGTTTCAGTTGCTCGAAATCTAACATGGCTTAAAACCTCGGACTCACCTCATTCACTACCATAACCTTACTCATATCTATTCTTACTTTCAAACCCCTTCTTTTACACACCCTGTCAAAACCCTTTACAAATCCTCTCAAACTCTCTTCATATACACCACACAAAACTAAATCATCCTCATACAATAAGCAGGGCACTCTCCATTCTCTTCTATTCTTTATCAGTCCAACGTCTTCACTACCACCATCACCTATAATTCTTTCATAACACCATCCATATACAAATTAAATACCAAGGGACAAAAACATTCTGCCTCCCTCCCTTGTGTCATTATTAAATAGCAATCCACTTTCACATCATTTATTCTTACACAACTACAACTATCATTAGAGCAGGATTAGTTTGAACATATTATTTTTTTTTATGTAATATAATAAATATATATATATATATATATATATATATATATATATATATATATATATATATATATATATATATATATATTATATAATATAATAATATATATAATAATAATAATAATAATAATAATAATAATAATATATATAATATATATATATATATATAATAATAATATATATATATATATATATATATATATATATATAATAATATAATATATATAATAATATATATAATAATAATAATAATAATAATAATATATATATATGTTATATATTTAAAATATATGTATGTAATATGTATGTATGTATTAATATGTATATGTATATGTATATATAATAATGTATGTATATGTATATGTATGTAGATGATATATATAAATATATATAATAATAATATATATGTATATGTAATAATAATAATAATAATAATAATATATATATGCTATATATAATAATAATAACTACATATATATAATAATAATAATATGTATATATATAATAATAATATAATAATAATATGTATAATATAATAATAATAATAATAATAATAATAATAATATTAATGTATGTATGTAATAATAATAATAATAATAATAATAATAATAATAATATTAATAATATAATAATAATAATAATAATAATAATATATATAATAATATATAATAATAATAATAATAATAATAATAATATGTATATAATAATAATAATAATAATAATATAGATATGTTATGTATATATATATATATATATATATATATATATATATATATATATATATATATATATATATATATATATATATATATATATATATATATATATATATATATATATAGGTTGTGATGTGTAACGCTTTCAAGCAGCGCAACCGTCAGGATTTGCCTCGGGAGAAAGTCTCAGGAATTTCTGCACGGGGTTTCTGCAAGATTACACAGATTCCCCCACTCCACCAGAGGTTACTGCCAAAGGCATATGCCAGGGCCGGGTCATACGCTACTTTACTATCGCCCTCCTTCTACTTACTTATCTATGTCTCAAATCTGCCTCTTTACTCTCATTGTAAGGAGACTACTACTCCTACGGTAGGGAAATGTCGAGAGCAACCCGGGTCCCCCTAAATATTACTGCCCTATCTGCCAAAAACAAGTTGGACTAAATAGCATTCAGTGTGTTAGTTGCCTGGGATGGGTACACCTGTCCTGCTCACCATTCCGAACCCTCCCCAGATACAATATGGGCTACACTTGTACAACCTGTAGCCCCCACACCGCCAACTAAAACCCTCTTCCGACCAAACCTGATCGCCAAACACTCAACATACTACAATTCAATATTAATGGCTTAACCAACAAATCCATAGAACTTAACCATTTCCTGAAAAAACACAATATCCACATAGCTATCATACAAGAAGCCTCCCTCGCCCAAAACACCCCTCTCCCCACTTTCTATGGTTACGACGCCATATATTCCCTTGCCCAACCTCCTCACCACTCCCTTTTAACACTGATCCATAACAACATCATATCATAATACAACTACTAACACTTCTACATATACACTTCTCATTATTAAAATCCCAGTCTTGTTCTATGCTCTGAACAGGATACCTACAACATCTTCAACCTTTATATTCGCCACCCGACCACCCCAAACCCGCCCCCAAACAACCTCACACCCCCCTATCAACAATAGCTACATACCCAAATCTCATCCTTGGAGGCGACTTAAATGCCCACCACACTGCCTGGTACAAAGACTACCCATCTGATCCCCGGGGTAACCATATCCTTAATGAATTGGAATCCCTGAATATCCTTAACTCAAAAAAACTCCCCACCAGAATCCCTCCCCAAGCCAACCAATCCCCTACCTCACCAGACGTCACATTTTGTTCCCCCTCCCTACATCACAGACTAACCTGGGACACAACCACCGACCTACAATCAGATCATCTCCCCATCCTCATATCTCTGGCCTCTCCGCACCAAACTCCCAAAAAAAAGACCACCACATACACTAACTACAAAAAAGCTAACTGGACAGAATTTACTAACCATATCGAATCCCATATAAACCCTACACCAATACATGACATAACATCTTTAAACACCTCCATCATTCATTTAAACAACACAATCATCAAATCAGCCAACCTCTACATACCTAAGGGTCACAGAAAATCCTACAATCCCAAACTATCCCCCGAAATCAGTCAACTTATTAAACAAAGAAACTCCCTCCGAAAACTCAGACCATACACCACATTAATCACTAACCAAATAACTAACCTAAACACTCAGATCTCTAATCTCATAACCACTAACACTACTAACAAGTTTACAGAATACCTACAAAACAACATCTCACACATAGATAATAAGAAAACCTGGCAGGTTATCAAAAAACTAAACAATTCACAAAACAACCCCCCTCCCTCACACGAATCCCCATCCTTGCCCGACAACTCCCTCCCTTCCTCAAAACAACAAGCAGACAGCCTCGCAAAACACTACGCTAATATCTCCCGTAAACCTACTCTCCCCATTAATAGGGTAACAAAAAAACTTCCCTCAGATCACAACCCTCCACCTCCTTTTACAACCAACATGATATCAGAGACAATCAAAACCCTTAAAAATTCACCAGCAACAGGACCAGACTCAATCTCAAACTTTCACCTGAAACACCTAGGAGGAAAAGCAATTCTCCTCATCACAGAAATCTTTAACAAATCCTGGAAACTCAATTATATACCCTCAATTTGGAAACAAGCATTCATTAAAACTGAAACCTAAAAAAGACCCCAATTCCCCATCCTCCTATCCTTCGTCTCTCTTCTTTTTCCACCATTAACCAAACTGCTGGAGAAACTAAATGCTGAAAGAGTTCCACGCATCACCCTCCCAGAACCCCAACATGGTTAAAGGCAATCATTCAGCAACAACGGCCCTCTTTTCCTCCACACAACACTGCATAATTAATGTCTTCAGCCAATCCCATCACAGATCCATACTTACAATGTCGACATTATGACCTTTGACTGTCCCTACATACATCCTTACTACAAAAAATCC
>JABUQX010033403.1:27500-30000 GCA_015478945.1 Trachelipus rathkii
TTTCCAACCCTATATATATATATATATATATATATATATATATATATATATATATATATATATATATTATTATTATTATTATTTTACAAACACTTATTCCCGCTTAAGCGGGGTAGTGGTGCATGCAGCTTCCCTAATTCATATTTTCCTTCATCTCGCCCTCACCCACCTCCTCCATTCCATTCTATCTCTCGCCAACACCCTACCTTCCTCCACCCTCATCCCTCTCTCTTCCAACATTTCCTTTATTCCATCCATCCACCTTCTTCTTGGTCTCCCCCTTCCTCTCCTTCCTATCCCCTCCGCCTCCCAAACTCTCCTAACCACCCTCTGTTCCTCCATTCTCTCCAGATGTCCAAACCATCTTAACATTCCCTTCTCCGCTCCACCAAACCATTCTTCCAATCACATCTCTCTCTTATCACCCTATTCCTAATCCTCTCTCTTTTACTAACCCCACACACCGCTCTCAACCCTTTCATCTCAAACACTTCCAACTTCTTCTTGGACCTAGCATTCAACCCCCAAGTTTCACACCCATATAGTACCGCTGGAACACAAATTTTTTCAAACATACTTATCTTAAGTTTATGTGATAAATCCCCCCCTTTCCATAATTCCCTCAGACCACTCAGTGCTCTCATTCCTTCTCCTATTCTATTCTTCTTCCTTCATCCTCCTTCCTTACCCAAATCAATCTAATATCCCAAGAAAACCTTTACTTCTTTAATATTACACCTCCTATACAATCTCTGATATCCCTCAGCTGTTTCATAGCATAAACACTGTTGCTTCTCTTACCTGGATTTATCTTAAGACCCTTTTGTCCACACACTCTCTCAATCCTTCACCAAATACTACAGCCCTTCTGAATTCTTCGCCACTAGGCATGAGTATCATCCATAAATAGTATCATGTTCCTTCCCATCCTATCACCCCCTATCAATTCACCTCTCCCCTCCCTGTCATTCCTCTGCAGTTACTCTCCATAAATAAATTAAAAAGCCACGGTGACATTACACATCCCTGTCTCAATCCTCTCTCTACCTTATCTCACTCTCCCCTCCTAATACTCTCACACACATTCTGTTCCTATAAAAGGCCCTAATACCTTTACCTAATTTACCCCCTACTCCATATTCCTCCAGCACCCTCCATAATTCCCCCCTCTTCACTCTATCATATGCTTTCTCCAGATCTAAAAAACACCCATACACTTTCCCTTTCCTTTCTATACCTTTCTCCACAAGCATCTTCATTGTGAATACTTGATCCACACACCCCCTTCCCACCCTAAATCCTCCTTGTCTTCCCCCATTCTCTCTTCCGTTAAATCTCTCACCCTCTCAATTAGTATTCTCCCATACACTTTCCCCACTACACTCAAAAGACAAATACCTCTATAATTCCCACACTCCATCCTATCCCCTTTCCCTTTGTACAGGGGAACCAAACAACCATCCTCCCAATCCTGTGGAACCTCTCCCCTCCTCCAACATAAATTATATAACCTATACAGCCATTCCTCCACCCCTCTGCCTCCCATCTGTAACATTTCCATACTCACACCATCTAGACCTGTGGACTTTCCTTTTTTCCTTTAGTTAACGCCCTAATAATTTCTTCCATTTGTATTTCCATATCCCCCTCCCGTCCCACTTCCCCCCCATCCACACCTCTTGTAAATCCTCCTCATCTCTCCCACCCATTTCATTCAATAATACTACTAAAATACACCCCCCACCTTTTCCTCACCCTATCCTCCCCTCCTATCCTATCCTCCTATCCTATTTTAATATTTTAATATATATATATATATATATATATATATATATATATATATATATATATATATATATATATATATATAATAAGAATATATATATCTTCCTGTATGTATGAATATTTATGTATATGTATATGTATATGTATGTATATATATCTATGTATATATATATATGTAATAATAATAATAATATGTTTACATATATATATAATAATAATAATAATAATAACTCAAAATAATAATAATAATAATAATAATAATAATAATAATAATAATGTGTTGTACAATTAAATTAGTCACCAACACGGTAACTAACTCCAGAGGTCACCAATATAGAAGGTGGAGGAATCAGTCTACTCGACCTTCTATCTTCGTGTTTGTTTTTAATTAGTATAATTTAATATTTATTTTTAAAGTTTTTATTTGATCTTATATGTTCAAAATATTCTTTCAATTATACACAAGGAGAATGAAAGCTAAATTATAACTATTAGTAATATAATAAGTATTGAATAACAAAAATTAATAAATTATTATAAATGTTCAGTAGGCTGGGTACATTAATGTTTTATGATAAGTAAATTATACAATTAGTAAATTGTAATATAATAAATGAAGATATTATAATGATTAGACAAATATATAATAATAATAATAATATATAATAATAATATAATAATAATAATTGTAATATAGTAATAATAATAATAATAA
>JABUQX010033403.1:32500-35000 GCA_015478945.1 Trachelipus rathkii
GTGTTTATGAAATCTAGAATGTTTTGTGGGTTGGTTGCATTTGGTACTGCAGCGAAAATATCGTCTACATATCTGAACCAAATGCAACCAGAAAGAAGGTGGTGGGGAAGGATGTAATAGTGTTCAATGAGTTCCATGTATATGTTACTGAGCATGGGAGAGAGGGGGGATCCCATGCTCAGTCCGTGTGTTTGTTTGTAGTAATGTTGATCATATTGAAAAAAGTTATGTTGTAGTGTGAGTAAGATAAGTTGTTTTATGATCGAAAAAGGATGTGCTAGAGCTATGTTATTGTCACTGATATATTTAGATAAAAGTTCAAGGAGGTGAGGAACCGGGACTGAAATGCTCAGTAACATATACATGGAACTCATTGAACACTATTACATCCTTCCCCACCACCTTCTTTCTGGTTGCATTTGGTTCAGATATGTAGACGATATTTTCGCTGCAGTACCAAATGCAACCAACCCACAAAACATTCTAGATTTCATAAACACAATACATACAGACATACAATATACTATGGAAACAGCAACAAATAACACTATACCTTTCTTAGACACACTCATAATAACCGATCATAACACAAAACCCTCATTCACAGTATACAGAAAACCCACATCCAACCCCACTTACATACACTGGTATTCCGCCCACACATGTAACACAAAAATAGCTGCTCTCACCACCCTATATTTACGTGCCTTTAAAATCTGTTCTCCGACTTATATAAAACAAGAAACTAATCTCATAAAACATACTTTCCAAAAACTTAAATACCCTTCTTACATAATTCACACAGCTTACAAAAAAGCGAAAGGAAAATATTACCAAACAAACCCTACCAAACCCACTACAAAAAAGACATACATCCCCATACCCAACATCAACACACATAATATAAATAACCTCATCCCTCAGCACATACAACTAGTACCGTCCAATAATATCCTAATCAAAAAAGTCCTAAAACCTCCAAAATCAAAAATAAAAAACCCCCCTTGCTTATACAAAATCCCCTGCTACTCTTGCAATAGAAACTACTACGGTGAAACAATAGATTTCATAAGGCGAAAACATCAACATGAATATGACCTCCTCACACCCAAGAAAATTCAGCTCTAACACACCACAAAACAACATACAATCACCAAATAAACACCAATAATATGTCAATCATCAGAAATATACATAATACAAATAAAAGAAAAATTTCCGAAGCCTTCTGTATTTACAACTTCCCAAACTTTAATAGAAGCCGCCCTGGAGATTGCAGTAAAATTGATCCTATACAAAACCTAATAATGCAAAAATCACCCTTTTACAAAAGTCTACTAACAGACCAACCAACAAATCAGGGAGGATAGTTTAACAAACTCAGCCATCACGGAGCAGTCCCATCTAAGCATTTGAAATAGGTCTGTTTTCAGACGAAAGCTACTGCTAGGACTTGTTTTTTAAAATTTTAATGTATATAAATAAAGTTTTAAAGTGATGTGTAAAAATTAAAATATTAAAATGTATGCAATTTCATAATACCATCTGCAACTAAGGGATTTTTCACATATATAAATATAAAGAGCGGAAAAGAGCTTGTATTCCACAAATATATATATATATATATATATATATATATATATATATATATATATATATATATATATATATATATATATATATATATATATATATATATATATATATATATATATATATAAATATATATACCGGTGTATATCTTCTAATCTTCTTCCTTTCAAAAAAAAAAAAAATTTAAACCACATACTCATACCAATACCCTTACTTCTCAATGTGTATACAAAATACCTTGTGTTTGTTGTATCTTATATACATCGGTGTTACATGACTTCACTCGCCGCCAGTGCCAACACTATGATATGGGCTACTAGACAACCTTTATGCTCTGCCTTGCCTTACACAGATATAACAAAGACCACACACTGACCCTTACCGTAACATTGGCCTCTGCCTTAGAAGATTTACTGGATGCGCTGACAGTTCGGCAATTCGTGGCATGCGAGAACGTTTCTACAGGATCAAATCTGTTGACTTTGTTCAAGACTCTACAAAACATGATAAGGCTTTTGTGATGATTTTTATTTTGTGTCTTTTACTGAATCTGTTTGATTTGCATCTTAACACTCAGGGAAAGGATAGTGATAAGGATTTAATAACATAGATTCTGTAATATTTGACATTAATTTGTAACCTATTAGTATTAGAAAATTGATTTTCTTCTATTTAGATAAGGATTTTACAAGCAACTATCTAATGAACGCATTGCAATTATTTAGTTATTATACTAACGTCAAGTCAATTTACCTAATATATATATATATATATATATATATATATATATATATATATATATATATATATATATATATATATATATATATATATATATATATATATATATAAAAATACTATATATATATATATATATATATATATATATATATATATATATATATAT
>JABUQX010033403.1:40000-46786 GCA_015478945.1 Trachelipus rathkii
TTGGATCTTTCTTTAACTATAAGGGGAAAGAGGATTCCTCTGAAGCCATATGGAATTGTGCGCGCTGATTTTTTAATAAGAACACGTTTATTACCAGTCATTCTCAATCTCTTTAGACCTTTACGAATCTTCATTTTGCCTTTTTTATCAGCTTTAAATCTCATTGTAGGAGTTTTAAAAGCCATATCTTTATCTTTAATTTCTACATGAGGGTTTGTTGTTTCATCCTTATGATAAGCGTTACCATGCAAACTCTCTGTACCCTCTCTTGTTCTCATTTCGTCAGCTATTATTGCAGTGATATCACCCCCCTCCTTAAGTTTAGAATAATAATAATGCTCTTCATCATCTATCAATCGTTCATTCTCATCATCATCATCATCCATGTTATTTATGACCAGTTTCAGCATAGTGTTAAAGTTAATTATTTCGCTAGTTGTTTTGTTTAAGGTTAATCCTTTAGCCTTTATTATATGATCTATGGACCCATCCTCTTTTATAATTCGTACAGCGTAAGATTTAGGACCTGTACATACAAAGGCATCAGCACTATTACCCTCTCCTATTTCATCAGTTAAATCTCCCAAAAATTTCCCTACAGCCGGATCAGTTTCTCCCTCCCCTGTTACAAAGACACAGCTATCTGTGTCACAGTATAAGACTCTTTGTCCTAACTCCTCAAGAAGATTATATAGTTTCACTCTAGCGTGAGCTGTAGTGAAAGCAGCTATAGCTATATTAGTGCTTCTGGTTGTTTGCTCTGCAAGAGAAGTATACTTCACAGAAACAATATACCTCTTACCTATACAGGAGACATCCTGTACTTCTACATCTGCTCTTCTAAACAACTTCCATACCTCAGCATCTGTGTGACAGATAATATCTTCACAATGTGGAGCACGTTCCGCGAATTTTCCCCAAAGAGAATTAAGGCATAATTTCGCTATAAAACGAAGCCCAGCATTCTTCTTTATCTTTTCTCTATCGAGTTTCACCCCTTCGATTCTTTCAAAGTCCTCTATGAATTGATTGAACATGGGACTATCGAACCCTGGTATTCCTGCTGGTAAACCTGATGCCTCAGTCTTTATCTTTAGGAATTCTTTTATATACTCAGTGAACAATCCTATCTTAGGTGTAAATGTCCATATCTCGTTAAGTTTGGTGATTTTGTATCCTTTCTTTAATGCTAATTCTAATTCTGGTGTAGTATAAACTCCACGGAACTCGCGTTGTCGCTTAGTGTGTTTACATAATGTTTCTTGTTTCGTTTCTGCACATGTCCTGCATAACGTGAACACGAGTCTTTCATCGTATCTTCCTGGTAGAACTGGCATATAGAGCTTATTAGGTGGAAGGACCCAGACATTAGCTAACCCAAAATACTTTTCCTTATTAACCTCTCTACTGAATTCTTCAATGGTAGGTAGTTCAAACCCTACCAGTTTTGTGGGTATGCCACTAGGGAATGCCTGGGTTTTCTGAACCCAAGGGTACAACGATGTAAAATCCAAGTAATTAATTTTTGTTTTTCCATCTGTAGGAGGATAATAGTAGACGAATGGTTCTGTTCTTCCTCCATATAGAGCTTCACCTACATTAAGTTTACCATGGGCCACATCATTCGCTATTCTATTAACATAATGACCTAAACCCTCTTCTTTATTCCTCATGTTAGCATCATTATCATTATCATTAGAGGTCACGAAACGTACTTTGCCTTCCTTTTTCATGGTTTCCCATTCGCATTCCCATACCCTCACCACTTCGAATCCACTATCCTTATATGCTTTCTCCTGTGCCATAGTCATCGTGTACATGTCTAGAGCTGTGGCTTCATCATGCCGTGTCTTTCCCTTTTCACATCCCTGATGACCATGCCATGCACACCCATGGAATAGATATACTATTCGTTTCTTCTCGACAGGTCCTGTACCATTGCGCTCAGCTGCATTATCCATAGCTTCCCATTCTTGTTCATTCTTGGTTTTTAGAGTTTCATCTACAACTAGATTTCTAAGTTGGATAAAATCGGCATCTTTGATAGGTCTATATTTTGAAACAGGAACTTCAGCATACCCATCAGGGAATGCTGCTTTATTCATCAATTTAAAGCCTCTTTCTCCACCATTGCGAGCATGAGTAATACTTTGTCCCGTATAATGTTCCATAAACTCTAGCCATTTGATCCCTTCGTAAGAATAATTTTTCTGTTCACCTCGACCTAGATGGGCTATTGTATTCTCTTCTAAAAATGTAGTTTTAAAAATTCTAAAGCATAAAGACGCAATAGTACAACAATCAACTAAACAATCAATCTTAAACATATCTCGAAACATGTTACGGAAAGCTTCGAAACTTTTCCGTAAGATATCTACATCTTGGACACAGTATTTAATACATTCCTTCTTAATATCATAATCCTTGTTAGTAAACGATGCATACCATTCAATAAACTCATTTGTTTCAGTATCATTCATTCGGTCTACTTCAAACATATCTATAGAGGAATAGGGCCCAACATAATCTAGATTAGGGCAGGTAAGAAACTTATGGAAAGAATCCTTTTTGATTGCCGTCTAAACCAATATACATTTTGGTAGGCTTTTAGGCTGGGCGCATATAATTAAGTGTATCTTTAAACATGATGTTTTTAAATGATGTCAGGGCGATGATATTTGTGCCTCTTTTAATGGGATTACCTTTAACAGCATCGCCTTCTGGTCTCAATAACAATCTATTATACACGAACTGAGTATCAAAGCGCCCACCGTTATGGAAATATTCTATTCAACATCTTGTGCGTTTGGCAGAAAAATAGATGCGTTGGGAGGTGAATAGCGGGCGAACTTATATAGATGCTTTTGCATTCAGGTATCGGAAGATTTAGACGACATTATTTGCTTCTCTTTGTTATTCTGTCTCCCAATTCTTTCGCTACATTTATAACGCCACAACAGCATTTGCATTGGACAATATCTAACAACGTTGTTCATTTGTGGGATTAAATCTGATGTTGTGTTTGATATGTTTTCAGACATGTACTGATAATCGTGCTTTTCAGTTCTTCAGCGCGTTCACCATCTTTATGGTTATTAACAATCATTCTTCATCAAGAGGAGTTATACGATTCATAGCAAACCTTGCAGTGTATTTTTTCACATTCATGATGATTCTGAATTCGTTTATCAGGTGTTACTTGTGTATTGCATTTTGGACAAATATAGATTTTACCACATAATTTCTTATGACTTTCAAAACAAGTAGCATTGTAAAAGTTACGGTTACATTTATCACAATACAATAATTGTTCACCATCAAGCAATTTACCTGGACAGTCATACTTCAAACATTGTTTACAATTATAATACAAACATTCTTTGTCATGATGATGTATGATATTATCTACAAAGATGTAACATTTAGAACAAAAAATATCTCCTCTGATATTATTACGGTTAAGGCCTTGTAAGGTTGGTATTACACCTTCAGGTACATAGAAATAATGTTCAGCAATTCTATCGAAACCTAAAACGTATAATGGTTTTTCCCGATCTTCTTCAGTAGGTCTATGCACCACACTGAATCCTCTTTCCCCATCGTTACTATACACAAAAATCCTACATTTTAAGACTCTTTCGATTACTTCAAATTTATCAGAACTTAATGGCTCAGCGTATTTTAATTTGCACTGGTCAGCGATTTTCTTTCCCTCCTTTTTATATATTTTTTTTATGGGTAACAACTTTTACACAGGCAGCTATAGCTTTAAATCCACAACCTACAGTATCATCGATTTTAATAGTTATTTGTTTTATTCTTGGACGTTCTGTTCTAAATAAATGAGATGTGTTCAATCCATCGACTCCCTCGAACTTTGCACCTGTAGGAATAATTATTCCTGACCCTGATGGGTTATGAACAATCTTTACTTCAATAATAAAATCAGAAAATGTATATTGATCTCCAGACTGAAATGCGGTTTCAAGCCTATTGCATAAATGAGATACTATATCATAAATGTTTATTTTATAGGAAGAAACATTTCTGCAGGTGGTTTTGGTTTGTTAATATTAGTATCAGACGTAAAACATTTTATGTCTATAGTTAATGCTTCTTAGATGTCTAGCCGACATCTCTAATACGACCCTATTAAGCATAAGCAGGGTACAGGCACTATTGCATTTTGGGATTGTTACTCACGATAGTAAATCAGTATCTCAGACTTCCACCAGTACTTCTATCGACAGAAGTCTAACTCTTGAAATCTTCATTATCTGCCTTTTGTATTGAGAACATGAATAATCAGATATCCTAAAACCAGCAAAAAATCACCAAGCTCATGGTCGCACGGACAGATGGGAGACAAAGAAGAAGATCTTCGCTCCGTGCTTGAATCCTCCTAAAGGAGGAGGAGGAGGAGGAGGAGGAGACTCTCATTTCTCCCTCTGAGGAGGAGGAGGAGGGAGGGAGGAGGGAGGAAGAAGAGGAAGGAGGAGGAGGAGGAGGAGGGAGAAGAAGAGGATGAAGAGGAAGAAGAGAGAGAGGAGGAGAGAGAGGAATCAATGTGGTAAAGGCTGGAAGATTATTTTATAAAAATGAATTAATTCGTAACTAAAATAAATATATGTATTCACCATAAATTTAAAAAAGATGAAAAATAATAATAATTATATGCTTTATAGAGTGATAATAATAATAATAATAATAATAATAATAATAATAATAATAATAATAATAATAATAATAATAATAATAATAATAATAATAATAATAATAATAATAATAATAATAATAATAATAATAATAATAATAATAATAATAATACACTTACTCCTCTAGGAGAGCCATCTGCATGCACGTCTTGCGTAGCTTCCTCTGGACTACCACTAACATATCCATCTATCCCCATCTCTGCATTAGAGGATGGTAAGGCTGATGGTCTCGTTACTGTCGAACCTGTTGCTGCAGCATCAGGACTCCATTGGGCGTTCTCCACAAGCTGTCTGCATTTTTCATTACGTCTCTCAGTTTCGACATAGTTGACACGAGGTGCTCCAGGAACATTCAATCGTCGTTTTGGTTGCTTCTTCTTACGACCAGGAACAGTTTCTCCTTTACTGTTCGCAGCTGATTCCTCGCATTGAGCATTGGCCATATTGGGCTGAGAGGTTCTGGTGGTAGTCAATCGTCGTTTTGCTCTTCTTCTTACGATCAACTTAATTTGTTTTGTCTTTTGCTTTGTCCATATAGCTTTCATTTGAGATTGCTGCAGGGATGGTTGTTGTCCATCTTGGCTGTCAGTATCGATCTTTCCGTCATTAGATCCACCATTTGCTCCATTTGCACCACTACCAACACCACTGCTACCATTGATATAACAGAATGGCCGGAACTGTAATAATACAAAATAAATATAATAAAACTTAAAACTTTTTAAAATAAAAATTGTAAAGGGGGACGAAAATCTGAAAATTAACTTTTGTAAAATTTGTAAATTAACGTTTATACTTTTGTATAATAAAATCTGAAAAATTAAATTTTGTATAATTAAAATTAAAATTAAAAAACTTATAAAACTTACAGCAAGCATTTTCATCAAAGCATGAATGGGACATTCTGAACAACGCATCTTACCACAATACGATGATCTGTAATAAGAAAAAAATGTGTGTGTGTATATTATTATTATTATTATTATTATTATTATTATTATTATTATTATTATTATTATTATTATTATTATTATTATTATTATTATTATTATTATTATGGTATTATTCTGGTCTATACCCGCCTACATACACCACCTAGTTGTTTCACAAAGGAGCTCCTGGTGTTATAACTGACTCTTCCTCCTCAGTTACCACTTAAATATACTCTTACATGAAATGTGATGTAACCTAATAAACCACTTAATTTGGCTGATATATGGAAAACATTGTATTTCTACCACTAAGGCTATAACCTCTGACTCGTCACTGACATGATATCAACATTTTCATCTTTGGGTTATTCGAAAATGAAATAACAAACAACCTTAGCTCAGTGTAAAGAAATTATGAAAAAAAAGAAAAAGATAAGAATGGTTAAAAATTAGAGATAAGAAAAAACATAACATTACGCAATAGTTATAAGCCACGCCCCTTCATTCTTGTTAGGGCTAACGTTTTAGGGTTAGCTATGTATAAACCGGTTTGTTGCATCATCTTTTGTTATTGTGAGAGAGAGAGAGGATTACATTCTTCTTAAAAGAGGGATAGCTGAAGCTCATCATTAGTTGAACGTCTGACATTAAACTATAAACATGGTTTCTCTTGTGAATAATAAATTTGTAAACGATATTGTAACATGGAAGATATCGCATCCAAAAGATATTGTAAATTTAACTTCGCAAGTCGAGTGGTGATCGATACTTTACTTGCACTGATTCCTCTCATCCACCTAACAGATCTTTATTCCTATCATGTGAAGAATTAAGTCGGGTGTTCGATGAAGTTAATACATGGATAAATGAAAAGTACATTTCTTGATCAGTGACAAATTCCTGGGGTGTTGCGATCAATGGCGGCGAAGAAGACGATTCAAAAAGGTTAACTCTTGTTTTTTCACTAAATAACAATATTGAATCCATCGATTTACGTGTTTGGTGGAGACCTAATTCAACGGGGATTTTCCGCCCCACTTCATACGGTGTTTCTGTATATGGTTCTGACAATATTACAGCATTTGCAAGATGTCTCAAAGAGATGGCGTGGTTGAAGTTGATTTACTCGATGAACTCAT
>JABUQX010033404.1:0-2500 GCA_015478945.1 Trachelipus rathkii
GTTTAATAGCAGTACAGTCAATGTAGACAAAACGTGTATGGATAGCTTGATGACTTAGAGGGGTGCATAGGGAGCTGGCCTTACCTGATTTACTGATTTATTTGACCTTTAAGTATGAAATGTATGTTTTAATAAAATTGTAATAAAATTTTAGTAAAAAGTTATTTTAAACTTGAAACAGTTATAAAATTATAAACAAAAGTATTAACAGTTAATAACTAAATTCTTTGCTCAAAGATAATGATTGATTTTTTATAGAAGTTTTAAGAAACTTTGAAATAATTTTTTATACTTGAATGAAAGTAATATAATGTAGTGTTTAATTAAAACATACAATGTTTTAATAATTATACGTTATATGTGTTAGTGAGTGTGGTGTGTTGTGTTGTGTTGTGTGGTGTTGCAAGTTGTAAGTTAAAAATCTTGATGTGTAAGTCAATCTGTTCTGTGTGAGTATGTAAGTTAAATCTGTTGTGGTGTAGTAAATCTGTGTAGCTGTAAGTTAATCTGTGTGTGAGCTGTAAGTTGTTAAATGTAAGTGTTATGGACAAATGGTAATGGTGTTCATAGTGAAGTTGTATAAGTTAATTGTGAATGTGTGGATGTGTGACCGGATGTGTTATAGTTGTAAATGTAAGTGTCTATGGTAAAATGTAAGTGTCTCATAGTGCATGTGTGTATAAGTGTCATAGTGAATGTTGTGTATATGTGTAAGTGTATGTCGTGTGTTTGTCAGTGTGTTTTAATGAACCTGGTGTGTGTGCATGTGTGTGTGAATGGTGTGTGTGTGTGTTCTAATTAATAATAACAATAGGCATGGGCACATGCTTACCCATAGGATAATAAAAATAAAATTATAAAATATAAAAATTAATAAAATAAATTAAATAATATAAAAATAAAATAAAAAAAGTATTAAAACAAAATAAAAAATAATGTTAAATAAATATTGAGTTAACAGCAGTTTAAAGCAGAGAGTTACAACAGTAAAGCAGAAAGTTAAAGCCAGTAACAGCAGAGAAAGTTAACAGAGAGATAAGCAGAAAGTATAAAGCGTAACTATGAATTAAAGCAGTAAGCAGTAAAACAAAAGCGCATATCAATCCCCTTGGTGTTTAGGTCACACTCTATTGATTTTACTGATTTAACTGCTTATAAGGTAATGTAATGCTTAATGAAATATGTGAGTTAAAGCGTAAAACCATATGATTTTTAATCAATAAAACATTGGAGTTAAAGCAGTTAACAATATGAGTTAAGCAGTAAACATGCGTTAAAGCTAGTTGTAAAACATGAGTTAAAAGCAGTAAAACAGTAAAACAAAAGCGTAATACTAATCCCCCCTAGGTGTTAGGGTAAACACCTCTATTGAATTTACTGATTATGCTTTAGTTATGTAATCGTTAAAAAATATGTGACGGTATTAACAGTAAACATATAAGTTAAAACAGTTGGAAAACATGAGTTAAAGCAGTAAAACAGGTAAAACAAAGCAATACTAATCCCCTAGGTTGTTTACGTTAACACCTTCTATTGATTTATGAATCTGCTTTAGCGCTGTAAAGTATATGTTTTTTAATAAAACATGTATTAAGTGCCTAACAAATTAGGATGGGTGCTAAAATTGAACCCATTGAATACCAAAGGGTTGGTCGTGATGTTTATACATGTGTAATAAGGTTGTAAATGTAAGTTAAGTAGTCTATGGTGACTGTAAGTGTCAATAGTGAACTGTGTGTGTTAAGTGTAAATGGGTGTCGCTGTTGTGTGACTGTGTTTCGTAACCGCGTGTCTGTATAAGTGTAATGTAAGTGTCTATGTGGGTAAATGTCAGTGTCATAGTGATGTGTGTATAGTGTCATAGTGAATTGTGTATAAGTGTCTAGTGTGTGTGTGTGCTGTGTGTGTGGAATTGTGTGTGGGACCGACTTGTGTATAAAGTGTAAAGTACAGTGTACTATGGGTAATGGTAAGTGTCATTAGGTGAATGTGTGTATGAAGTGTCCTAGTGAAATGTGTGTCATTAAGTGTCATAGTGAATGTGTGTGTGTGTGTGTGGTGTGTTGTGTGTGCTGTGTGGTGTGTGTGTATATAAGTGTAAGTGTGTATGTGTATAAGTATAAGTGTGTGTGTGTGCGTTGTGTGTGTGTGTGTGTGTGTGGTGTGTGTGTGTTTGTGTGACGGCTGGAAATAAGTTAGGATAGATCCATTACAGGTCAGAGTTCCTACATGACCTCATGGTTAGCACAGATCCTACGAAGGGCTACGGGGCAATCAGTTACCTGGATGATGGTCGAAGGCGGGGTGGAGGCTAGGGGCAGGAGTTAGTATAGGTTAGGTTAGGTTAGGTTAGGTCTAGGTTACGGTTAGGTTAGGTTTAGGATAGGTTAGGTCTAAGCGTTAGGTTAGGTTAGGTTAGTTAGGTTAGGTTAGGTTAGGTAGGTTAGGTTTAGGTTCAGTTGTAGGCTGGGGCTCATGGTATCTGGCAAAGTCAAGGCCG
>JABUQX010033404.1:5000-20000 GCA_015478945.1 Trachelipus rathkii
TTATTAATTATTATTATTATTATTGCCACTACTGGATATTAGGCGTCTACTTTCTTAGTTCAAGAAGGGGAACTAGGGGGTATCGGCGTGGAAGAGAGGGGGACAGAGCGAAGCGTAATCCATCCCGGCCCACGGGGACTCCCTCTGCAAGTATCAAACCCTCTATACCTGGCTTTCTTTGCTATTTACCCTTAAGCCGTTTTCCATTTTTTTATTTATCTTACAAACGGTAAGAAATGCTTACGCAGTTTTAGCACGAATTTCGTGTGAAATAGAACACGACAGCTTACGCGGTTTACTTTTGTTTACAAATAGTTGGAATCAGCTGTTGTGATGGAGCCCGGCGATTTGTAATAAACAAAAAAAAATAAAAATGACAGTTTATATTACAAATAATTGATCAACTATTGCGTTGGAGTTTAACGATTTGGAAGAAAAGCTGATTTTATTTAATGAAACATGATCAAGTGTTACAAATTCAAGCGGGCTGGCTAGCACTTAGTGAATGACTTATCATTTGATTTCTTTACAAATATATCAAACAGGAAAAAAGTATAATTACCACACAAAAATTTCCCACAATCTTATTATTTAAAGTCATTACTCAAAAATGTTAATTACCCATTAAAACAAAAAGGAAAGTAAAAATAATTTCTTGCCAACATTTGTTTTGATTACATTTTTAGTAAACATGTGCAAAATTCGGTAAGCACGCCAAATATAGGAAAGGAAATTGAGAAAATTCTTACGTTTTGTAAGCATTTCTTACCATTTTGTGCTAAATTTGAAAAATGGAAAGCAAATTCTAGCATTTCTTATCGTTTCTAAACATAAACGACATAATGGAACATGGCTTGTCTATTATTTAAGATCTTAAAATTTCATTTAAACTTATTTGTGAAGCAAAAATACATTGGGAATTAGCTAAATTGTCACTTGGCAACTCTGTATGTAAAATTTTATTGGTTGATTAAAATCCCAGAACGCCTATTTAAATGCGCGAATGAGACTACTATTTTTTATTTATTTATTTATTTATTTCATTAACAATTTTTAACTTTCTTTTTACATCATATCGTGAAAGAAAAAAAAGGATTCTCAAAACAAAATTTTGTCCTTGTTAATTTGGTCGATACAGTTATTTTTGGTGTTATTTAGAATTTAATTTTTATTCCGATGGGAGTAATTATGTTAAACCTAAAAATTGAGTTTTAATTCAATTTTATTTATTTTACATATGTTTTAATTGAATTTTAAATGATTTTCAATAAAAAAATAATAATAATAAATTTAACAGAAAAAAAGCAAAAATATGCTGAATTTAATATTTTAGCATTTTTTTTTACTTTCTCTACTAGATTTACATTTTGTTAAAATCAAAAGAAATATTTTTAAAAAAATATTTGTATTTTATGAAATAGAAACAGACCTCCGTTTTACAAGATATTGAGTTTCACAATCAAACGGTTTTAATATATATATATATATATATATATATATATATATTATAAGGAGATATTATCTATTCTAAATTATTATATATTATATATATATATATATATATCTTATATATATATAATATAATATTATATTATTATATATATATATATATATATTATATTATATATTATATATATTATATATATTATTATATATATATTAATATATATATTATATATATATATATTATATATATATTATTTATTATATATTATATATATATATATATATATTATCATATTATATATTATGATATATATATATTATATATTATATATCATATATATATATATATACTATATATATATAAGGAGAGGTAGTAGGATGATCGGTCTAGGACGGGACCAAAGTCCGCCAGTAGGTACCCCCGTACCGTCTGCCATGCATTTTGTAGTTAGTGACAGAATAGGATATTGGGACCTTAGATAATTACCATGGTCCTCAAAAAATTTAGTATTGGAAGGTAGTTAATTCATTTTATATCAAAATTAAAATTAAAAATGCGTTTGCATATAAAAAAGAACTTACTTTTGTTATTTTTTTGTAATTCAAACTACCTTCAAATACACATTTATTTTATTTAATTTCTTTAGTTATTTTTCCCAATCACTTTTACAAATTGCTTATATATATATATATATATATAATATATATATATATATATATATATTATATATATATATATATATATATATATATATATGATATATATTATATATATATACTATATATATATATATATCATTATATTATATATATATATATATTTTATATATTATATATATTTACGATATCTATCTATACATTTATAATATATATATATAATATATATATATTATATATATATAGTATATATATATATTATTAGTATTATATAGTATATATATAGATGGTCAGATTTTTTTAATGCTCACATATGTAGCTAGAGAACGAGGTCTCGAAACAAATTTATATTGAATCAGCGAATAATTCTATGATGGGATTTAACTTTTTCTTTTTTTTTTTTTTTTTTTTTTGTTTTTCTTTTTGAAGTAAATTTTTTTGTTCTCGCGCATTGTTCACTCGTATAAATTGATAGTAAAGAGAAGCAGGTCCTCGCGCCTACCCGTGCGACCGACGGGCGGGACATCCCCCCTTCCGGGAGATGGTCTCCGGAACCCCGCTCTTGGCTCTGAGGTGTCGCGGGGGTCCTCCGACCATCCCCTCCGGGGTATGAAAAGTCCCCCCTCTGTCCGTCGCTCGAGCCCCCTAAATTTTGTGAAATAATTTTGTTTTGTTTTTGAAGGAAAATTTTAAGTTTTTTTTTAGGGGGCTCGGCCGACGGGGACAGAGGGGGGGACGTTTCATACCGCGGAGGGGATGGTCGGAGGAACCCGCGACACCCAGAGACCAGTTAGAGCGGGGTTCCGGAGACCATCCACCGGGGGGGATAGTCCCCCCGTCGTCACCGGTGAGCGAGAGACCCCCGAACTCCTTGCATCTTTGCGGTTTACCTTTGGGTATTTTTATTTTTTCAAAAAAAAGTTACAAATTCCATCCTTACGAAATTTTCGCGCTGATTCCAAATATATTAATTTTGTTGACTGTATAGGACCTGCGTTCTCTAGCTACATACTGTGAGCATTAAAAAAATGTACATATATAATATATTATATATATATATATATTAATATATATAATATATATATATATTTATTATATATATATTATTTATATAAATATCTTTCGTACATCAATATTATGTATATAAATAACCTACATATATTATGTCCATATGTATTATTATCTATATACTATTATATATAGATATATACCACAAATATATACAATACTTTAAATCGTTGAATGAACGTAAAAATTACATAAATTGCCTCATGAAATAATATGAGGCACTGCGACCTTCAGCAAGTAAGTTATTTTTATACCAAAACTAAATTTTTTAATTTTAACTTTTAGCTATAAAAATTATTACCAACCTTTCCAATACTAAATTATTTTGAGGACCATGTATTACTTAAGGTCCGGATATTGTTTTAGGTTTAAAAACACCCAATCTAATTACTCCAACAACCATTTTAACCCCAAACTTAATATCTATAAATTTAGCAGGAAAAAAGCCAAAACCAAGCTAAATATAATATTTTTTGGCTTTTTTTCTGCTAGATTAAGCTTTTTTTTTTTTAATCTTTTTTTTTTAAGATCATTTATATTTTCAATTAAAACATCTAAACCCCCCCAAATATATTAATTAAACATATTTTTGTCAAGATACCCAGTGGGAATGTGTAAAGGAAAAGGTTCTACATACTAACTCCCCATCGGAATATTATTATTTGAGTCATTTCCTACAAAATAAATTTTTAAATACATCAAAAATAACTGTATCGACCAAATTAACATGGTCTCAAAATTTTACCAGTATTTACCAATATAACTAATAATTCAACTTGGGACCTTTTCCTCACAGGTGTACCTTATTATTATTATTATTATTATTATTATTATTATTATTATTTTATTATTATTATTATTATTATTATTGATTTTATTATTTTTTTTATTATTAGTAAGTAGTATTGTAGTAGAAGTAGTAGTAGTATTTTTTATATATATATATATATATATATATATATATATATATATATATATATATATATATATATATATATATATATATATATATATATATATTATACTCATATATATATATAGGTAAAGGTAAAGGAGTGATAGCAAGAAATATTTGGTACGAATTTTCGTTCCAATAAAATGATCGAAAACGTAAATATGCAAAAAAAATTTGGTTTCGACTTCTTTTATATAAAATATTTTTCAAAAATGAAATACTTTCGGGTAATTATGTATATACAGTATTTACTTACATGTTTAATTTAAACTAAACAATACCATAGGGTAGATGCATAGCAGGTTACCTAAATGCATGACAGACCGCTCGTGAAGGCGCTCGCTTCAAATGGGGCGCTGCGGTGTCATATATTATTAAAAAATGTGAAGTGACTTAACAAAAAATAAATATTAAAACTAGATAAAATTTAATAAAGTACCAAAAAAGGTACCTAAAAAAAGTACAAAATACCTAACCTAACCTAACCTAACTTAATTTAACTTTACCTACCCAAACCTAACCTAACCTAATGTAACCTAACCTAAAGTAACGTAAAATAACGTTATTTTTTTAACAACATTCCGGTAATAAGCTTTATACGTTGATTCCAAATATAGTAATTGTTTTCTTGATTCACGTTGCAGAACAAGGAAACCTAAGGTACAAAGTTTGGCATATATATATATATATCTAATTATTATTATATATATATATAATATATATTATATTATATATATATTATATATATATATATATATACTATATATATTATATATATATTATATATATATAAATATACTAATATATATATTACAGTGAGTGTGTGTGCATGGAGCAACAAAAGCGAAATAATCAAGGGTCTTATGCAGTTTTCGTAGTAAGTTTTTAGCTGAACTTACGTTTCTTATTTGCTTTCATTAAACAACTCTTTTTAATCAAGTCCATTAACTTTAGCCTTTCTATTTGAAAGTTTTCTTGTAGGACGGGAAGTTTCTTCTTCTATTGCAAGTCCGCTTAACAGTACACACACCACACACACACACACACACACACACACACCACACACACACACACACACACACACACACACTCACACCACACACCACACCACACACACACACACACCACCACACAACATTATTATATTATTATATATACTATATACTATATATATTATATATATTTATATATTATATATATAGTATATACTATATATTATATATATATATTATAATACTATATATATATGTTGAAAACTAAAGAAAGTTCCCGCATGATATCTCGAAACTAAGATAGGTTACAAGAAACTGATAACATATATGGAATTAGCGTATGAAATTTTTTAGGGTCGAAATGAAAAAAAAAAAATTATTATTTTTTTTTTTTATATCTCCAAACTACGATAGGTACAAGAAAACTAAAATATTTAGAATCGGCGTATGAAATATGTATGAAAAAGAATTTTTTTTTAACTAAGAATACCCCAGGGTAAACGCAAAGATGCAAAGAGTCGGGGTCTCTCGGCCTCCTGGGGCACGAAGGGGTAGGACTATTTCCCCCCCCGGCCGGGAGGGTCTCCGGAACCCCGCTCTTTGGGTATTTGGGTGTCGCGGGGTTCCTCCGCCCCTCCTACGGGGTATGGAAACGTCCCCCCTTGTCCCACGTCTGTCTGAGCCCCCTAAAAAGAATTTTTATGACGCTGAATATCCCATATCATCAGTTATTAGTTTTCTTCTACCTATCGTACGTAGTTTTATAGATATAAAAAAAAATAAAAAAAAAGTAAAATTTTTTTTTTCATTTTCCATTACAAATTTCAATACGCTGCCTTCCATATAATTGTATCAGTTTTTCTTTACCTATCTTATTTTCGAAGATATCATGCGGGTAATTTTTTTTTAGTTTGCCTATATATATATATATATATACTATATATTACTATATATATTATATAATATATATATATATATATATATATTAATATATATATATATATATATATACTATATATATATATATATATATATATAATAATATATTATATAATATAATGTTCCTACGTGGAAGAAATAAGAAATGCATTTCGTATGAACCAAGGGAAAAATCAGAATTAAAGGATTTTACTTATTTTAAGACTAAAGTTTGGAAGTTTCAGAAAGTCGATTTTCTGTACTCACAGTATTTATTTTGTTTAATAAATATTTAATTATTTTATCTGTTTTGAATTGATCGATTAGGTATGTTGTTAAAATGATTATAAATTTGACATTTGTACTGAGAAAATTTGTTATCTAGCTTTTTATATTGATACTAACAAAATAGAAGGAACATCGGCAAAAGTAAGTATAAAAAATAGGGAAAAATAAAATAAATGAACTTAACCTAACTTAAATAACCTAAATAACCAAGCTAATTATAAAAAATATATATATATATATATATATAATATATCATTATATCATATATAATATTATATTATATATTATTATATATATATATATATATATATATATATATATATATATATATATATATATATATATTACGGTTATATATATATATATATATATAATAATTATATAGTTATATATATTTAACATATATATATATATAATATATTTATTATATTATATTATATATTATATATAATAATATAATAATTAATATATAATATATAATATATATATAGATAATATATATTATATATATATATTTACTCTTATTAAACCAGGGGGCAATTAAAAAATTAGTATCGGAATGGTTGTAAACTGAGAGAGGCATTTTATGATCCTAAGGAAAATCAGAAATAAGAGATTTCATATATTTTAAACTAAAATTTGTTTAGTTTCATAAAGTCAATTTTGTGTACTTTTTATTGTCTATCTTAAATGAGATATTTTAAAATTATTTTTCATTAGATATTTATGGAGTTAATGAAATAAAATGCACGCAGGGGTGGCGTGAATGCATGGCAGAACCGTCGCTGTCAGCGCCTTGCTCCAAATGCGCAGCTGCGCTCGAACGGTGCCGTGTAACAACTTTACTTAAAACTTGGGGGGAAAAATAGTAATATTTTATTATACATATAAATATCACATTAGGACACACCATAAATTTTTTCACGGGGTTTTCTCAAGGTTTATTTTACGTTTTTCTTTCATTGACATCTATATATATATATAATATATATATATATCATAGTATATAATATAATATATACTATATATATATATATTTCTTCGTTCATACTAAAAATGTTTATTTTTACTTAAGCTTTCGTTTGATATACAGTAGGGGAAAGTAGGGTAATGACGCTCAGGTGGGTAATCCCGCTCACCAAAGTTTTTCCTGAAACGCTTGAAATTACACTATGGTATCAGTG
This sequence comes from Trachelipus rathkii, assembly GCA_015478945.1. Classification (NCBI taxonomy): domain Eukaryota; kingdom Metazoa; phylum Arthropoda; class Malacostraca; order Isopoda; family Trachelipodidae; genus Trachelipus; species Trachelipus rathkii. Next base: position 12,509 of record JABUQX010033404.1, read on the forward strand.
TTGCCATATCGTGTGCATCAATATAAGACGCCAGTAGTCGACTGACCGCAGGCGAAAGAGTACTTTGATTGTGATGTTCAAATTTATTATTTTTCACTTTTTCATATAAAATTGGAAGTCTCTATGATAAAAGGTAACAATTTTTACGTTTTAATTTAGAACTTTTTATTATTATTTATATCATCTACATGCATTTAGTATTTAATTCACATATTTAGTTTTTTGAAAATGCTTTTGTGTGCCATAAAGTAATCCAAAAAATATCAAACATGTCGAAGGGGGTAATGGCGTTTGGCGTGAGCAGAATTACCCAAATAAGATACTATATATATATATATATATATTATATATATATATATATATAATATATATATATATATATATATTATATATTATACTTTATATATATATATAGTAATATTATATATATAATATATATATATATATATATATATATATATATGCACACTAACAACGGATGCCAAGAAGAATGGAACAATGTACATCAAAGGCTTCGTGGACAGTAGCAACAATGCAGGCAGCAATGAATGCAGTAGCTTCAGGAACATCGATTAGAAATGCCTCAAAGGAATATAACATTCCCTTTAGTTCAATTAAGGATAGAATTAAGGCAGGATCGTGCTATGCACCATCCTATTGCCTCCAATAAACAATTTACACTCTGCGCGCCATTACCCTACCATGTGAACGCTATTGCCCTCCATGTTCGGGTAATACCGCTCAAGGACTAATTCACTAAACTCGTTAACATTTTTTTGGGGGAATTTAGTTTTAAATTTTGAATTGCTGCTACTTGTTCTCAATTCATTTAAGATTATCTTCGATAATAAAGTTTTCAATTTTTTCTTTAAATTTAAGATTTGTTATTCAAGTTTTTCCCCTTAGCGTGGCCACCGCCATTCCCTACTTTCCCCGTATATATATAGATATATGATATATATATATATATAATATTATATATTATATATATATATATATATTCTATATATATATATATATTATATTATTATATATATATATATACTATATATATAATATATAACCATTTCAATGTAGAACAATGAATTTTTGTTTTAACGGGTTAAAAATTTTTAATGATTTTTGAAGAAAATATATGTACTAATTAATAATAATAATAATAATAATAATAATAATAATAATAATAATAATAATAATAATAATAATAATAATAATAATAATAATAATAATAATAATAATAATAATAATATCATAATATAATAATAATAATATTTATAATAATAATACTAATTAATTAATAATAATAATAATATAATAATAATAATATAATAATATATAAAATATATATATAATAATAATATAATAATAATAAGAGAGAGAGAGAGGAGAGACGAGAGAGAGAGATGAGGAGAGGAGAGATCAATACAGAGAGATGACAGATAGAGAAGAGAGAGAGAGGGAGAGAGAGAGAGAGAGAGAGAGAGAGTTTAAATGTAAAGTAAGTATTCCCTTTTATGTTATCTTGGAGAGAATAGAACGTTGTTATATTTTCAATTTCGCAACTCGTGGACTTTTAATTGCTTCTTAGATGCTATAAACATTAATCAGTAGCGCGTTCCTTCACACACACACACAAACTATCATATATATATATTATATATATATTATATATATATATATATATATATTTTATTAATATATATCTATATATATATATATATTATATATATATATTACTATATATATAATATATATATCTAATATATAATATCATATATACTATATATATATATTGGGGGGTGGTTCCGGGAGGGGGATGTGGCAAACTTCAAGGGTGTATTACGTAAGTCATTTGAAGAAAAAAAGTTATATCAACATAGGTCGGAATCGGAAAGGTTAGCAAGTTATGGCATATTGACGAACAAAAATAGGTATGCAAATTGTGCACCTTCAATACAAAATTGCAAGGGTGTAGTGCAGTAGGGACATGTTAAGAAAAAAAGTTATATTAACAGAGATCGGATTCGGGAGAGGTAGCGAGGTACGGGATGATGAAGATGAGACCAAATCCAAAAGAACACCTTTTATTTCACAACAATTACAGTACGATGAATATACTGAAGAAGATACATGACAGTTTCAAAATAACAACTGGCGGCCTGAATACAACATTGTGCCCAATTAGTTGTGAAGTTTGACGCATACCCCAGTATTTGAGGATCAGCCGAATTTCATCTACAGCATTAAATATTCTCTATTAATTCGTTGCGACTTACTCAAACCATCACTGCTCGACAAGCTCTTTTCATGTATTCATAAAAGTATAACATCCGTGGCTTGGCTCAGGTTGAACGTGCTGGCCAAGCATATGTTCCCCCTCGGCCGATCCAACGGTTTGGATATGTTCGATCAAGATACTCACACTATGAGGTGTGAGTGTGCAGGTCCCTCGTCGTGTTGCAGATGAAGCGCATCTCGGATTGCCAAAGGAACATCCTCCAAAGGAATTGGTAGTTCGTTTTCTAGAAAATTCCGGTACACTTCCCCCGTAAGACAATTAAACACATGCGCTTTCAACCGTAGAATGAGGATTATCATGGGCCCATACGATTACACTATTATTATTACCGTCACGTAAAGGTAGACTTATCGGTAAGTGTGCCCTATCCGGATGCGGGATCAGCAAGAATCCATCGGGATAATTGCTGTCGTTGGTCGTAGTCGTCCTGTTGAATTCTTTGGACAGATATGGACAGTCAGCGTGCGATGTTCTCCACACAGTAGTGCAAGGAGATCGAAGATACGCAGAAATTCTGTGGGTGTTAACTCTGGGACTGCGTTATACCATCTGAAGGATATCATCTACTTGTTCTAGTCGAATAGGCACCCTTTCTGGATGTAGTTGAAACGATCCACTTTCCCGAAGTCTTCTGTGTGTATCGATAAATACCTGTCGATTTGGTAGTGATACCGTTGTGGGATATGTCGACGATATTTCAAAGCACGGACTCTCGCGTTTGGCCATGTGCCGTAAATTTAATGGTATATTAGTCAGGGTCGGAGTCGAGTCGAGTCGTAAAATTTTCCAGGAGTCGGAGTCGAAAATTCTGTGCAAGTGGAGTCGGAGTCGAAAATTCCTGTGTAAGTGGAGTTGGAGTCGGAGTCGAAAATTTATAGAACTATTATTATTATTATTATTATTATTATTATTATTATTATTATTATTATTATTATTATTATTATTATTATTATTATTATTATTATTATTATTATTATTATTATTATTATTATTATTAATTAAAAATGTCGTTATAATTTTAGGAAAGGGAAGTTTCATTTTGTTTCTTGCAAATTTTGTAATATATATATATATATATATATATATATATATATATATATATATATATATATATATATATATATATATATATATATATATATATTAATATATATATATATATATATATTATTATTATATATATATAAATTATATATATATATATTTATATATATATATATATATATATATATATATATATATATACATATATATATATATATATTTATATATATATATATATTTATATTTATATCTATATATATATATATATATATATATATATATATATATATATATATATATATATTATATATATATATATATATATATAAAAATATATATTTTTATTTATATCATTATACATATATATATATATATATATATATATATATATATATATATATATATATATATATATATATATATATATATATATATGTATATATGTATATATATATATATATATATATATATATATATCATCATATCATCATCATCATCATCATCATCATCATCATCATCATCATCATCATCATCATCATCATCATCATCATCATCATCATCTTCCTTTTTTTCCCCAAGACTAGGGGTAAGGTGCGTGACATGCATCGGAAAAGAAAAGTAGCAGAAGAATATGACACAAGTCGAAAAGAAAATCTAGCCTTACCGCCCCCTCTATACATATTAGTGAGAACTCATCACAGTCAGAAAATTCATCCTAGAGCTTCATGGGACCGCGACGGACCCTCACTATGGTATTTTACTGCTCGTGTGTGGCGGTTCATCCCTAGGCCTAGTGGGCCAGCAACCTTACCCCCTCACAAAATCCCGTCATTCTCTCCTATCATGCACCTTTCTTCTCGCCTCTGCCAAACTCACATTTCTCTCCTTCAGACATTCGTTTACTGACTCAATCCACTTTTTCTTCGGTCTCCCAGCCGGTCGATTCCCAACACACTCACCACTATGCATCCGCTTAACCAACCGACTATCATTCATCCTTTCCGCATGACCAAACCATTTCAACGTACTTTCATTTATTCTCTCATTTATCCCTTTTCACACCACACAACTCTAATACGTTCATTCCTCATTTTATCAATTCTTCTCACACCTAACACGCCCCTAAGATTGTCATCTGAACACATTGAATTTTAGATCTATACCTGTTATTCCAGACTAGTCTCACTACTATACATTAACACATTTAACAACATACCCTCATGTAAGACCCTAGCGCACTCAAGACTTAGTCCTTTCACATCCACCAACGATTTAATTGCACCAGCCACCTTCCTGCCATTCACAACTTTCCTAATACACTGCATCATCCGTTCCCTTTTCATCCAACATATATCCTAAATATTTAAATTCAGACACTTGTTCCAGCTGTTCACCATCTAACATAACTTCACACCGAGGACTGTCCTCACTCACAACCATAACCTTACTCTATCTACGTTTACTAAACCCTCCTTACACATCCTCCAAATATTTCTACCAATCCTCTCAAACTCTTCAGATTCACCACACAAAACCAAATCATCCACATAAAATAGGTAGGGTACCTTCCACTCACCTCCATTCTCCATCATTTATTAATATAAAATAAATATATATATATATATATATATATATATATATATATATATATATATATATATATATATATATATATATATATATATATATATATATATATATATATATATATATATATATATATATATATATATATATATATGTACGGACTACCGTACTATAAAATAATGCTATTATAATCTTTATTGTAATTAATAAAGCTAGAACTCTTTGGAGGCAAAAGCTATTATTATTATACAAGGAGAAACAAAGCTCCAACCGTTATGTGTATTATGATGTACGGTAAAAATGTGCTTACATCTTATAAAATCACACACATAACTATGTTTATTCCTTTTTGTATGTTATTTAAAATCTTAAGTCAGCCAATAAGAGTCTTTTCCCTGTCCGGCAATATCTGACGCCAAAACGAGGGAAGAGTTAGTGAGGCCCCGACATCAGAGCCGTTACCAAGTGTCTCGGGCACCGCCCGGGCACACAATATTTATTATTTTTGTAATAAAATTAAAGGTGTTAGATTATTATTAATGTTCGTATAATAAGATCTTTTAAGTGTCATTTGATACGCTAAGTTGATTCACCAGTGAGATAATAATATAAAAATTAGAAAGAACGGTGAAAACGATCTAGTAAAGAACATGGCATTCTATTACATGCCCCACTTTGCAAACTGTTCTAAAATGAAATGTATATAATATGGGGATTTAAGTATTCACGAAAATATATTTAAAGGGTCTGTGGCCCACTCCTGATTATTATACAAAATAAAAATTATCTATTATTCTGTGTGCAAACAACAATATAAAAAGAATATTAATAAAGAAAATAACATCAACTATTTTTCTATACACCTTCCATCTTATTAATTAGTGTACCCGAGGGGGTGAGGGATTTAATTCTATGTTTATTTGATTAATGAACTCATCTACTCGTGCTACATTGTGGTGATCCCGGAGTGACTCGAACACCCAACCTTCTGATAAAAAGGGTCAAATAATAATAATAATAATAATAATGACTACCCAAGTGAAGTTATTAAAACAAAGTCTTGAGAGTCAATAGTGATAATACTAAAAACGGTAATGAGCGTGAAGTACAGCTAGTCAATAAACAGCTGCCAAAGTCGCAAGAAAACCGAAATAAAAAAAAAAAAAAAAAAAAAAACATTTCAAAAACGGAAAATCACCGTGCCTTAAAAAAAAAAAAAAAAAGAAGATCGTCAACAATTCAAATACAAGAAAGCTTCGACCTGCTATTATATGGGGGACGGGTAGAGGAAAAACTCCCCCCCCCCATTGAGACCTACAAAAGGCACGTAAGCAAAAGCTTTCTCTAAAAATGTGAAATTCAAGAACCAGCGAGCCTAAGAAACAATAACAACAACAACAAAGAAAATAAAAATAAAGCCTCGATGAGTTCGAGGACTAAATAAAATTGGGAAGGGTATGAAAGAACCCAAAAGTTAAATTCGCCTCTATGCGGTAACAAACTAAAGCTCAAAAAAAAAAAAAATTGCCTGTCTGTTAAAGCACATAAGCCACTCGTAACGTTGTTCAGAAAATACAGGAAAGACCATAGAAATTCTTCTCCCGCGCAAATGGTATTTTGTTTTTGTAAGTGAAAATTTAATCTGTTAATTATTTTGTTTTATTAAAAAGGTAATTAAAATATATTATAATTCGGCGCAGAATGATGTTATAGAAATAATGGAAAATCAGATAGACGTCTTTTTTGTCTTATGATAATTATAGGAATCTTGTGCATATTTAAATAAACGTTTACAATGTGAGGAGGTGGGAATCCCCTATCCTTCGGTACTCTTACCCCCCAAAATTGGGAGGGAAAGATGGGTGAACTTGTAAATAAAACTTTAAGAAATGCTTGTAAGACGGACTTTAAGGAGATACCGTTGTTATTCATATAATAAAATTCCTTCTCTGAGGAAGAAAATTGTAACTTGGTATTTTTAGAAATTTTAAAATTTAGAATTTTCAAATAGCTATTTTGTGAGGTCTTTATGACCAAAGTCATGCTGGAGATCTCCATTGTAAAAATTATTGTATTGTATTTATTAAGTATGGTAATTAGTTAGGGAAATTTGGGTCCACTGATTAAAAAAAATATAATGCAAATATTATAATTAGTTATATACGAGTTTATTTTATGTGTCAATTGTAAGATCTGTCTGATTAAGATTATGTTTATAATATTTTATGTTGCCGTCTAATTAATAGATTTTCGAATTAATTTGAAATCATATTTAAAATTTAGCTGAAATAACGAAATATAACTGTCGTGGTACCATAAGGGGAGGAGCTATGAGCTTTTGTTGTCCTCTGACGTCATCACGTGTGGGTAGGCCTTAGACAAGTTAGAGGGTAGTTAAAAATGAAATAAATTCTACGGAATATTTCTGCCGACTTTAAAAAAATTTTTAAAAAAATATTTTTTTTAGAATTTTAAAGTTTTATTTTCTTTATAACCGGAAATCACCATGATGTACGGACTACCGTACTATAAAACAATGTTTTTATAATCTTTATTGTAATT
>JABUQX010033404.1:25000-43249 GCA_015478945.1 Trachelipus rathkii
GTGGAGCTGAAAGGTAATTTTATTGCTAGTTTTTTCAAATTCTTAAAACTATTTCCAGTGTTTTATCCCACCAATTGAAGGGAATATCATTATCTTCACTGGTCAAGTAGGCAAACTTATATATTTTGTTTATTTCTTGATGTAATTCCGTATGTAGCCATTTTACTTTTATGTACCAATAATTAGGGTTGTGAAAAAAACGTTTTTTTTAATTTTTTTTTTTTTTTTAAAAAAAAACGTTTTTTTTTAAAACAAAATTTTTTTTTTTTTTTTTTTTTTTAATTTTACTTTTTTTTTTTTTTATTAAAATTATACAGTAGTACAAATACCCCTTCTAGGCCTAAATATTTACTATTAATTAGATTACTCATATTATACAGTGTATATATATATATATATATATAATATATATAATTATATATATTATATATATATATATTATATATAATATAATATTATATATATATATTATATATATATATATATAATAATATATATATATATGATATATATATAATATATATGATATATATGATTAAAAAAAGAATGGTATAACAGGTGGTTTGGAGGTGTCGGCGGGAGAAATTGAGAATGGTAGGAAGGGTGATTGATTTCTGTGAGGAGAGAGGTATGTGTGTAAGTAATACTTTCTTTAAACACAAGAGTATCCATAAGTATACTAGAGTTGGTGGAGGTAGAGATGGTATCGAAGTGAAAAGTATGATTGATTTTGTGTTGGTGAAGAACGAGATGTTGAAGTATATGTTGGATGTTAAATCAGTGAGGTGTTTAGAAATGGGATTTTCGGATCATTATGTTGTTCTATGTAAATTAAGTTAGTGGGGACCTTGGATGGAGGGAGGTGATACGAAGGAAGGGGTAATAATTAAGAGTGATGAAGTTTAGTGAACAAGGGTATAAGGATAAGTATGTAAGACCGCTCGCAAGTAAATCAGTTGAATGTGAACAAGCTGAAAACTAAAAAAATCTGGAAGCAATTCTTAGCAGTGCAAAAGAAGTAAATGTGGGTGTGCTAAAGTAGGAAGTAGGAATGTTAATAGTGAGTGGTAGAATGAAGAGGTGATGAAAGCGGTTAAAGGTAAAAAAGGCGTGGTTGAATGTACTATAAAAGCAAATGATGAAGTTTCAAAAGAAAGGATGCTTGGAATTATATAAGGAGGAAAAGAAATGCTAAAAGATGCATACGTAAGAGAAAAGAAGAGGTAAATGAACAGTTTGGAAGGAGGATGAATGGGGACATACAAGGGAATAGGAAGCTCTTCTGGAAGGAAGCGCGAAAAGGTTAAGAATGAGAATAAAGGGAAAACCTGCTCAGAATAATGAATAGGATGGTGTTTTTGTTGTAAACTGATGAAATGGATGTGAGGGGAGTGTGGAAAGAACACTTCGAAAATCTGAAATAATATTCGCAGTAATGAGGGGTGTGATAGTGACTGTGTGTGGGTTTGATGGTGCAAGAAGGAATAGGTATTTTGGGGATGAGTTATTAGCAAGAAGAAGAAATGGGTTAGAGTGAGATAGTTGAAGAATAGTAAATCTGCAAAGTATAGATGAAATTACTGGTGAAATTTTATCAATTATACGAGCATGTTTTTGATTGATTGGATCTTGAAGTTGTTTAATAAAGCGTTTATGGAGGGTATAGTTCCGAGGGATTGAAGGAGAGCAGTAATAGTACCCTTATATAAGGGTAAGGGAGATAAAGGGAACTGTAGAAATTATAGGGAATTAAGTTTATTGAAGTGTTTAAGGAAGATATATGTTGTATTTTGGTCGAAAGATGCGCTGAGTGACTGAAGGACTGATTGTGAAGAACAAGGCGCGTTTAGGAGTAGTAGAGGTGTGTGGATCAAATCCATCCTAATAAGAATCCAGTGCTTGCGACGTCTCTTGATCCATGCTACTCACCAACTGAGTTCTTGTAGATTGAATAACGGCTATGTACATTTGATAAACTTAAAGGAGGCTTGTACTCTTAGATACACATTGGTATCTATTAAATGAATTACTATGATTTGTACACACATAAACACAGTACTTGGTTGCTTTCACGGCTCCCTCTAAGGTGCGCACCTTTAACCAATTTACTACAAGGTACCCCACTACGGCAACCGTATTTAAACTTACTTTATGTGTTTACTAATTACTACAATACAAAACTACCATGTACCACATTGTACACTGCATTTACTACTTGAATTACAATGACTGGAAGAGAAAAGATATAAAAGAAAGTTAATACACCACAAAATACAATAAATAAATAAAGGGATACAAAAGGGAACACAGGGGACAACATGGTTGACACCATAACCCAGGATAACTTCAGCTTCCCATCTTCTTCTTTCATACCAAGAAGGACACAGGACATCACACTGACCAATCTAAAAAAACAAGACACAAAACTCATCAATCTTATACCTTTCTCTCCCACACCTTTCACTTGTACTGTACTTGTACAAAACATACACTTACCACTATCACCTAATACTGCACACTACAACCCACCACCAGCACAGCCACTACGCACCTGCAAAACACCCACACACTACTCTCTACCCACTCCCACTACACAACTACTACTACCACAGGCACAAACAAAACTCTACCTGTTACCACTACCACTAAACACTACCACCTACTATTACTACATTACTACCACATACTATTACTTGACTACTTCTACATACCAACACTACAACATACTCACTACTTCACTCAGGATCAGACACCTCTGAATCCCGATAATACCAATACTTCAACAACAACATTTCTAACACTACCCCTTCACTTTCATAACTAGAAAAATGCTCAAAAACTCTATACAACCACTCCATATAAAGCTCACCCTCTTTACGTCTCACCCATTCTTCATTTACATTTTGTACTTTAGCACCACGCTTACCTTTCTTCCCCTTCTTTCCTTTCTTTACTTTTTCTCTCCTACCACCCTTTTCTACACTTACATCTGTACACTGTTTCACTACTGACTCACTACACTTCACATCTCCATCTGCAACACTCACTTCACTTTCTACGTCATTACACTTACTTTCTTCTACTTCACTACACGTCACTGTTCCAACATCATCACTCCCTTCCACTTCACGACACTTACTCTCTTCTACTACACTACATTTCACCATTCCACCAACCTCACTCACTTCGTTCTTTACTTCTACCTCTACTTTCTCCTACTACATCTTCTACTACTACCTCACTCCCTTTGTTATTTACCTCTCCTTCTACTTCTACTACATCTTTTACTACTACTACTACATCTTCTACTACTACCTCACTCACTTTGTTATTTACCTCTCCTTCTACTTCTACTACATCTTTTACTACTACTACTACATCTTCTACTACTACTCTATCTACTACTATATCTTCTACATCTTTTACTACTACATCTTCTACTACTTCACTTTCACTACTACTATCTTCTTTTACTCTCACATCTTTACTTACCACACTATCGGTCACTTCCCCTTCTTTAAACACAATCTTATCATCTTTAACAACATCACTTGTCCACCCTCTTACCGGAACCACAACTTTTTCACCACTTTCTCCAATACTTTTGTTCTCCCTACTACTTACTACATTGTTCACACCACTTGTCACTCCCTTCTCTGTCTCTGTAACACACAACAACTCACTATAATCTCCATACACGTTACAATCTCTCCACGAATGTTCATCCGATCTACACAAATCACATCTCTTTCTCCTCCATCTACTCTCTTCACTATAGAAAATGTTTTTGTCATCAACTACATACTTACTACCAACTATAGCACTACCTTCTACCTGTTCTACTGCTCTACCTCTACCTCTACTATCTACACTATCCACACTACCATAACCTCTTCCCCTACGACCACCACCATACACACCTCTACCACTACCTCTTAAAGGACATTTATACGCATAATGAAATTTCGACCTACAAATCAAATATTACATTTACTCACTACACCATTCTTATCTCTCACATTCAACAATTTACCACTCACCCACTCTTCACCGCTGGGCCCAGACACCCGTTGGCTTGTATGCCAACTACACTCATCACTCTCAGCTACTTCACTTCTGTTCTCTCTGATCTCTCCTTCACATATCTTTATCAGAGCATCCATAACAGTACGGAACTCCCACTCATCCTTGCCACAATACGCCAACACCATTTGCTTTTGGTTCTCACTCACATTTGCTCCCTCAAGGAGATGGACACATTTCATGTCTTCACCCAAAACCACTTTACCAACAAACCTACACTTTCTCTCTGTCATTTCATACCTATTCACGTACTCCCTCATTGATTCATTATTCTTACGTTTCATCTTAAGGTACAAACATACCATGTCATACCTATCACCACCACTGCCACTACCACCATCACCGTACTCTTCCATGGTACACGACGACACACAACCCAAACAAAACCAACCAACAAGAAACACACTACTACTGCCTCGTTACACCACTTCACACACAACACAACCAGAGCAGAAGCGTAACTACGCTCTGCTACCACTGATAAAATCTAGTGGCAGCAAAAACAATTACAAACAAACACAGTGACTACTCACCAACTGAGTTCTTGTAGATTGAATAACGGCTATGTACATTTGATAAACTTAAAGGAGGCTTGTACTCTTAGATACACATTGGTATCTATTAAATGAATTACTATGATTTGTACACACATAAACACAGTACTTGGTTGCTTTCACGGCTCCCTCTAAGGTGCGCACCTTTAACCAATTTACTACAAGGTACCCCACTACGGCAACCGTATTTAAACTTACTTTATGTGTTTACTAATTACTACAATACAAAACTACCATGTACCACATTGTACACTGCATTTACTACTTGAATTACAATGACTGGAAGAGAAAAGATATAAAAGAAAGTTAATACACCACAAAATACAATAAATAAATAAAGGGATACAAAAGGGAACACAGGGGACAACATGGTTGACACCATAACCCAGGATAACTTCAGCTTCCCATCTTCTTCTTTCATACCAAGAAGGACACAGGACATCACACTGACCAATCTAAAAAAACAAGACACAAAACTCATCATTTACATTGAAGCAAATGATAGAGAAAATGAGGGAGAAGAAGAATAAATTTGTATTTAAGTTTTATGGATTTGCAACAGGGGTATGATAGGGTTAATAGGGAAGGTCTATGGCAAGGGTGTTAGTGATATATAGTGTTATGGTAGGCTCTGTAATGTAAATCAAGAATGTAATGACGATAAGTGAGGCGTGGGTGTAAGAATAAATGGGTGTCAAATGATTAGGTTTAGTATTAATAGCGGAGTGAGGCAGGGTTGTGTTATGTCTCCTTGGTTATTCAATTTGTATATGGATGGTTTATGAAAGAATTCGAGGTGGGGATTGCGAAGGAAATGGTGTTTGAATGATGGAGAAATGGAGAGAGTTGGAGGGTGCCCTAAGCCTATTATATGGGCGAATGATTTGGTTTTGTTGGCCAATAAGAAGAGTTTGGAGAGGATTGGTAGAGAAGGATTTGCCAGGGTGTGTAAAAGGAGGGGTTTGAAAGTAACGTAGAATAAGAGTAAGGTTATGGTTTGTGAGTGAGGACAGTCCCTCAGTTGTGAAGTTATGTTAGATGGTGAGCAGCTAGAAAAAGTGTCTGAGTTTTAAATATTTAGGGTATGTGTTTGAATGCCAAGAAGGTGGCTGGTGCAATAAAATCGTTGTTGAATGTATAGGGGAACTAAGTCTTTAGAGTGCTAGGGTCTTACATGATGGTATGTTGTTCCTGTGTTAATTGTATAGTATGAGACTAATGGCCTGAATAAAGAAGCATAGATCTAAGTCACAATGTGTTTCATGATGGAAAATCTTAGGGGCTAGGTGTGAAAAAGAATTGATAAAATGAGGAATGAAGTATTAGAGAGTTTGTGTTGGTGTGGAAAGAAATGGGTAAACGAGAGAATAAAAATGAAAATATGTTGAGATGGTTTTGGTCATGTGGAAAGGATGATTTGATAGTCGGTTTTTAAGCGAATGTATATGGCGAGTGTGTTGGAACCGACCGGCTGGGAGATCGAAGAAAAAAGTGGATTCAGAAAACGAATGTCTGAAGGACAGAAATGTGAGTTTGGCAGAGGCGAGAATAAAGGTGCAATAATTGGAGAGTATGGGGGTTTTTGTGAGGGGGTATGGTTGTGGCCCACTGGGCCAAGGATAACACTTACACTGACAGATTTTAACCTATAGTGGAGGGTCCGCCCGCAGTCCCGTGAAGCTATAGGGGGGATTTTCTGACTGTGACGAGTTTTAACTAATTAATGGTACAGAGGGGGGGGGTAAGGCTGGGTTTTCAAGCTGGGCTTTTATATATATATAATATATATATATATATATATATATATATATATATATATATATATATATATATATATATATATATATATATATATATATAATAATAATAAAAAAAATAATAATAATAATAATAATAATAATAATAATAATCAGATCATGTGAAATGTAATAATTATATGCCCTAGAGCACAAATAAAACTTTACTAAGTACTAAACTCTACTTTATATATTGCATACCTCTTTTAACATATTGTATTTACTGTATTTTAATGCTAAATACCCTAAAAAGACTTGATATATATGAAAAAAAAGTAATTAAAAAAAAAACAAAAAAAAAACAAAAAGTTTTTTGGCCTTTTTTTTTTTTTAAAAAATAAAACGTGTTTTTTTTTTTTTAATAATTCCGTATGTAGCCTTTTACTTTTATGTACAATAATCACCTCGTCAGAAGAATGGGACTTTCTTATTTCGCTCTCACTTTCTTTTATGTATGACGATTTTGATGCCATAATTTCTTTAAAACATTCCATTAAAGAAGTGAAAATTGAAAGCCTTCAGCTTCACTTTCCTCCAATTACGTAAATCTCGTCAGCTAGAAAGAGTCAGTGAGTCTAAATTTTTTCATGCATTTCTTTCCCATTCCTGCAAACGACCATATTTTTTACTGATTCATCAGCTTGATTTCATTTGAATAGAATTAGCTTGAATCACAAGATACCAAAGAAAGTTATGGTACATCACATTAAGATTTATCACTGAGAAACTTTTAGAATATTGTCTTTTTTTCTACTGATTGTCTTAAGCTCTTCAATTCGAGTGGTAATATTTCCATCTGAATGCTTTTTGCTTTTGTAGCCAATTATAGCGTGAATTTAATCTTTGTCAATTTGTCAGATCTATAACGGGCCTTTGACATTTCAAATTTTATTTTCTAATAAAAATAGAATTCATTTAGTGATACGGGATAAGGACCAAACATGGTAGTGGTAATAAGGAAGAGTGGCTTGCTTATCAAATTTCATTTTGTTTTTGTTTCACATGTTTGCAACTATGTCCATTCTACGATCAATATTATGTCAGAATCTGTTTAAAGATATTTATTTACTTGCAGATTAGTCATTATTCTCTCATTTTCTACCATTCAGCAACGGCAGCTGCAAAGCTTTAAACTTTACAGATGCAGCTGAATGTTAAACAGCATAAATTAATTCAAGACGTTTACTACACGCTGGAACAGAACTTATAATATGCTTAAAAGATTGTTTTAACAAAAAGTTCCCCTATCCATTACGTTTCTGCTGAATGGGCTTAAGTTCAGAAAATGTTGATTGATTTTCAGTTGGCAATATTCCATTTACCTTGAGCTATTTGACAACCATCACTTTAATAACAAGCATTAACTGTGGAAGTAACAGTCGCCCAGGATCCCTTCAGGTTTTAGCAATAAATCTATTTTTTAATAAGGCAATTAAAAGCAAAAGCTTCAGTGGAATAATTACACTCGTTGAAGAGCTTAAGAAATCAGTAGAAAAAAAGACTTTCTAAGTTTTTATGTGATAAATCTTGTGTGTAGCTACTTTCTTAGATCTGTGATTCAAGCTAATTTTTTCAACATGAATCAAGATGAATCAGTAAAAAAATATGGTCGTTGAGGAATGGTAAGAAATGCATGAAAATTTAGCTCCTGATTCTTCTGACGATGATTTACGTATTGGGGAAAGTGAAGCTGAAGTTTCCATTTCACTTCCTTAATGGATTGTTTTAAAGAATTTGCATAAAAATCGTCATACAGAAAAGAAAGTGAGAGTGAATAAAGAAAGTCCCATTCTTTGACGATTGTGATTATGTTAGGGTTGGGATTAAAAAAAAAACCGTTCGTTTTTTTTAAAAAAAAAAAACACGTTTGTTTTTTTTTAAAAAAAACCAAAGGCCAAAATTTTTGTTTTTTTTGTTTTTTTTTTTTAAAAAATTACTTTTTTTTTTCATATAATCAAAGTCTTTTTATGGGTATTTAGGCATAAAATGACGTAAATTTACAATATGTTTAAGGAAAGGGTATGCAATATTATAAAATTTAGATCTTAGTACTTCGTAAGAGTTTTGATTTTTGTGCTCTAGGGCAATTATAATTATTAACATTTTCACATAAGCGATTATTATCTATTATTTTATTCCATTAATGATCACTATTGTAAGTGGGCTCATTTATGTTTATAGTAAAGATATTATTATATTATTTATATTTATATATTTATATTATATATTATTATATATAATATATATATATATTATATATAATGTATATTTAGTAAAAGCCGCAGCTTGAAAAGCCGCAGCTCTTACCCTCTTCCCCCCTCTGTTACATTTTAATTAGTAAGGACTCTGTCGCAGTTCAGAAAAATCCAACCCTATAGCTTCCACGGGACTGCGGCGGAACCCTCCACATGGTAAAATCGTCAGGTAATGTGTTCATCCCTGGCCCAGTGGTTCCACAACCAATACGCCCCCTCACAAAAACCCCCATACTCTCCAATTATGCACCCTTAATTCCTCGGCCTCTGCCAAACTCACAATTTTCTGTCCTTCAGACATTCGTTTACTGCCTCAAACTTTTTCTTCGATCTCCCAGCCGGTCGTTTCAACACACTCGCCACAGATACAGTCCGCTTAACCAACCGACTTTCAATCATCCTTTCCACATGAACCAAACCATCTCAACATATTTTTCATTTATTCTCTCGTTACCCCTTTCTTCACACCACACAAACTCTCTAATACGTTCATTCCTCATTTTTATCAATTCTTTTCATCCCGGCCCTAAGATTTTCCATCTGAACACATTGTGACTTTAGATCTATGCTTCTTATTCCAACCATAGTCTCACTACTATACAATAACCAGGTAACAACATACCATCATGTAGACCCTAGCACTCTAAAACTTAGTTCCTATACTTCACCACGATTTTATTGCACAGCACCTTCCTGGCAAAATCCAAACATATACCCTAATATTTAAACTCAGACACTTGTTTCAGCTGCTCACCATCTAACATAACTTCACAACTTGAGGACTGTCCTCACCACAACCATAACCTTACTCTTATTACGTTTACTTTCAAACCCCTCCTTTACACACTCCTGCCAAAATCTCTCTACCAATCCTCTCAAACTCTTCATATTGGCCAAACAAAACCAAATCATTCGCTATTAATAGGTAGGGCAACCCTCCACTCATCTCCATTTCTCCATCATTCTAACAACCATTTCCTGCCATCCCCACCTCGAATTCTTTCATAAACCATCCCATATACAAATTGAATAACCAAGGAACATAACACAACCCTGGCTCACTCCGCTATTAATACTATAACCAATCACCTTTTTGACACCATTATTCTTAACACACGCCTCACTATCGGTCATACATTCCTTTTGATTCCATTCAGAAGCCACCACTAACACATATATATCACTAACACCTGCCATAGACCTTCCCCATTAACCCTATCATACCCCTGTTGCAAATCCATAAAACCTAAATACAATTTATTCTTCTTCTCCTAAGGTGTGGGAGAGAAAGGTATAAGATTGATAAGTTTTGTGTCTTGTTTTTTTTAGGTTTGTCAGTGTGATGTCCTGTGTCCTTCTTGGTATGAAAGAAGAAGATGGGAAGCTGAAGTTATCCTGGGTTATGGTGTCAACCATGTTGTCCCCTGTGTTCCCTTTTGTATCCCTTTATTTATTTATTGTATTTTGTGGTGTATTAACTTTCTTTTATATCTTTTCTCTTCCAGTCATTGTAATTCAAGTAGTAAATGCAGTGTACAATGTGGTACATGGTAGTTTTGTATTGTAGTAATTAGTAAACACATAAAGTAAGTTTAAATACGGTTGCCGTAGTGGGGTACCTTGTAGTAAAGGTTAAAGGTGCGCACCTTAGAGGGAGCCGTGAAAGCAACCAAGTACTGTGTTTATGTGTGTACAAATCATAGTAATTCATTTAATAGATACCAATGTGTATCTAAGAGTACAAGCCTCCTTTAAGTTTATCAAATGTACATAGCCGTTATTCAATCTACAAGAACTCAGTTGGTGAGTAGTCACTGTGTTTGTTTGTAATTGTTTTTGCTGCCACTAGATTTTATCAGTGGTAGCAGAGCGTAGTTACGCTTCTGCTCTGGTTGTGTTGTGTGTGAAGTGGTGTAACGAGGCAGTAGTAGGGTGTTTCTTGTTGGTTGGTTTTGTTTGGGTTGTGTGTCGCCGTGAACCATGGAAGAGCATGGTGATGGTGGTAGTGGCAGTGGCAGTGGTGGTGATAGGTATGACATGGTATGTTTGTACCTTAAGATGAAACGTAAGAATAATGAATCAATGAGGGAGTACGTGAATAGGTATGAAATGACAGAGAGAAAGTGTAGGTTTGTTGGTAAAGTGGTTTTGGGTGAAGACATGAAATGTGTCCATCTCCTTGAGGGAGCGAATGTGAGTGAGAACCAAAAGCAAATGGTGTTGGCGTATTGTGGCAAGGATGAGTGGGAGTTCCGTACTGTTATGGATGCTCTGATAAAGATATGTGAAGGAGAGATCAGAGAGAACAGAAGTGAAGTAGCTGAGAGTGATGAGAGTAGTTGGCATACAAGCCAACGGGTGTCTGGGCCCAGCGGTGAAGAGTGGGTGAGTGGTAAATTGTTGAATGTGAGAGATAAGAATGGTGTAGTGAGTAAATGTAATATTTGTAGGTCGAAATTTCATTATGCGTATAAATGTCCTTTAAGAGGTAGTGGTAGAGGTGTGTATGGTGGTGGTCGTAGGGGAAGAGGTTATGGTAGTGTGGATAGTGTAGATAGTAGAGGTAGAGGTAGAGCAGTAGAACAGGTAGAAGGTAGTGCTATAGTTGGTAGTAAGTATGTAGTTGATGACAAAAACATTTTCTATAGTGAAGAGAGTAGATGGAGGAGAAAGAGATGTGATTTGTGTAGATCGGATGAACATTCGTGGAGAGATTGTAACGTGTATGGAGATTATAGTGAGTTGTTGTGTGTTACAGAGACAGAGAAGGGAGTGACAAGTGGTGTGAACAATGTAGTAAGTAGTAGTGAGAACAATAGTATTGGAGTAAGTGGTGAAAAAGTTGTGGTTCCGGTAAGAGTGTGGACAAGTGATGTTGTTAAAGATGATAAGATTGTGTTTAAAGAAGGGGAAGTGACCGATAGTGTGGTAAGTAAAGATGTGAGAGTAAAAGAAGATAGTAGTAGTGAAAGTGAAGTAGTAGAAGATGTAGTAGTAAAAGATGTAGAAGATATAGTAGTAGATAGAGTAGTAGTAGAAGATGTAGTAGTAGTAGTAAAAGATGTAGTAGAAGTAGAAGGAGAGGTAAATAACAAAGTGAGTGAGGTAGTAGTAGAAGATGTAGTAGTAGTAGTAAAAGATGTAGTAGAAGTAGAAGGAGAGGTAAATAACAAAGGGAGTGAGGTAGTAGTAGAAGATGTAGTAGGAGAAGTAGAGGTAGAGGTAAAGAATAACGAAGTGAGTGAGGTTGGTGGAATGGTGAAATGTAGTGTAGTAGAAGAAAGTAAGTGTCGTGAAGTGGAAGGGAGTGATGATGTTGGAACAGTGACGTGTAGTGAAGTAGAAGAAAGTAAGTGTAATGACGTAGAAAGTGAAGTGAGTGTTGCAGATGGAGATGTGAAGTGTAGTGAGTCAGTAGTGAAACAGTTTACAGATGTAAGTGTAGAAAAGGGTGGTAGGAGAGAAAAAGTAAAGAAAGGAAAGAAGGGGAAGAAAGGTAAGCGTGGTGCTAAAGTACAAAATGTAAATGAAGAATGGGTGAGACGTAAAGAGGGTGAGCTTTATATGGAGTGGTTGTATAGAGTTTTTGAGCATTTTTCTAGTTATGAAAGTGAAGGGGTAGTGTTAGAAATGTTGTTGTGAAGTATTGGTATTATCGGGATTCAGAGGTGTCTGATCCTGAGTGAGTAGTTGAGTATGCTTGTAGTGTGGTAGTAGAAGTAGTCAAGTAATTAGTATGTGGTAAGTAATTAGTAATCAGTAGGTCAAGATTTGTTTATTTAAAGATTAAAGTCGTCACGACTAGATCCTACTTGTAAGTAAATTGTGTTTGTGTTGTAGTGGTTAAGAGAGTAGTGTGTTAGTGTTTTGTATATCATTTTTTTTTTCAAAGGTGTGTTGTAGTGTGTTTTTTTTTGTGCAGTGTAAAGTGTAAGTGTATGTTTGTACAGTACAAGTGAAAGGTGTGGGAGAGAAAGGTATAAGATTGATGAGTTTTGTGTCTTGTTTTTTTAGATTGGTCAGTGTGATGTCCTGTGTCCTTCTTGGTATGAAAGAAGAAGATGGGAAGCTGAAGTTATCCTGGGTTATGGTGTCAACCATGTTGTCCCCTGTGTTCCCTTTTGTATCCCTTTATTTATTTATTGTATTTTGTGGTGTATTAACTTTCTTTTATATCTTTTCTCTTCCAGTCATTGTAATTCAAGTAGTAAATGCAGTGTACAATGTGGTACATGGTAGTTTTGTATTGTAGTAATTAGTAAACACATAAAGTAAGTTTAAATACGGTTGCCGTAGTGGGGTACCTTGTAGTAAATTGGTTAAAGGTGCGCACCTTAGAGGGAGCCGTGAAAGCAACCAAGTACTGTGTTTATGTGTGTACAAATCATAGTAATTCATTTAATAGATACCAATGTGTATCTAAGAGTACAAGCCTCCGTTAAGTTTTCAAATTGTAACATAGCCGTTTTCAACTACAAGAAATCAGTTGACGTGCATAGTCACTGTGTTTGTTTGTAATTGTTTTTGCTGCCACTAGATTTTATCATATATATATATTTTATTTTTTTTGAGCCAGTGTACAGGACCCACCACAGCTCACAGAGAAGCGGATATATCATATATAGTATATATATATATATATATATATATAATATATATATATATATATATAATTATCATTATATAATATATATATATATATATAACTATATATATATGAAATATATATATCTCAGAGTTGAATATTCTTTACCAACATATGATTTTGTTATGTAATATAGACTATTTTAAAGAGAGGATTATAATTTTATTTACCAGTAGTTTTTTTTTTTTTTTTTACTTTAATGAATATTCATTTGCAATTTAAATTTTCCTTGAATTTAATATATATAGTATATAATTTTATAATATATATATATATACTTATTATTATATTATATATATTATATATAATATATATATATAATATATATATTTATATAATACATATTATCATAATATATATATTAGAGATGTACCGGAATTCCGGTCGGCCTGAATTTTCAGCCTGAAATTTCGGACATTTTATTCCGGTTCCGGCCAATTACTAATCTTGCTTCTGAGAAAAAATTTGCTGGAATGGATTTATTTTACATAACCCATTACCCATATTTTAACAAAATATAATAGTATTGTATAGCATTGTGTAGCATTCTTACACATAGTATTACATACTGTATTATTTGAATAAAGTTTACTCACATACCTCAAAATATAGGATAATAATATATTCTCATTAAATTGACATTTAATTTCCAGTCCATTTTTTCAAACTCGCAGGTAAGCCAGTGAGCATTTAACACGTTGAGTGCCATGTCAACAATAATTGTTTTATAATATGATATATATATATATATATACCCAACATATATATCTATAAATATATATATATCAGTGCGACGTCCAGCAATTTTTACTACTCGTGCCTCTCTCTCTCTCTATATATATATATATATATATATATTATATATATTATATATATATATATATATATATATTAAATATATATATATATATATATATATTTAATTTATATATATATTTACTATATATGATATATATATCAATTAAATATTTGAGTTTTTATTTATTAAATTAATTTTTTTATTTAAACCGTTTTCTATTAATATTTCAAGGTATCTTTTTTTTTTTCCTTTATAATTCTAAAAGTATTTTAGTGAATATTTTATTATTTTATGTTTTATTAAAATATTTTTTGTTATAAACATTATTTATTATGATAGCATTTTAACGTACCATTTATAAAATAGTATTTATAAATAATTTTATCCTCTAAAAATTCACAGATATGATATCCGCCAATTGCTTTGGGCACAGATTAGTGCTATTTTTAATGTGTTAAAAGCAGCTTTATTTAAATAGCGGCTATTCTTCTCTTTTTCTTTTCAATTTTGCACAATCTATATATATATTTATTATGTAATAATTTCATTTATTTGACCAACTTGTTGCAAGAAAAATAAGAAAATATTAATCAATAACATTAGGAAATTTGCAAAAAATAGATAGTTTTCTAAAATGTCAAACTCGTGCTGACACGAAGTGCAGGTGCATCGCCTTTCTTTTGATTATAAATATAACATATAATATATATATATATATTATATATATATTATTATATATATTATATTTATATATATATATATATATATATATATAATATATATATATATATATATATATAATATATATATAATATATATAATATATTTGCAATGCGAGTACCAGTACCATTTTTTCAAACTCGCCAGGTAAGCCAACCGCGGTGAGCAGTTAAAGAATTTAAATGAATAAAAAGAATATTTAGCTGTCCATATATCTGTAGTAAATGATGTCTGCTCAGCCATAAATAACTTCTCGAATATTGCTAATCTCAATTTACTGTATAAAGTTGATAACAACTTCTCTACAAAATATTTTCTACTAGGAATAAGAAGATATTTTGGTTGAAGTTGGGCAATAAGTTCTATGAATCCTACTCTTCAGCGATTGTGAATAAAATTCATTTTTTTCTGATAAATTGCCTGTGAATTGAGGTTTGATATGCCAAATCTTTATCTTGAGAGAAAACCTTTTCTCAAAACTCACTTGTTTCACGGCTTGGACTTCACTCTTTTGGTTTCCTCTGTTTAAAAAATACAGACAGGGACTATCCAAATTTTTTTATTTCCAGATATTCTCTTCGGTGATAATTTCTATATATATTTATTATCACCTGTCCTTTGCAGGTTAGGTGAAACATCGTTTTCATTTTCTGGTGCCATATGTGACAGCTTATTATAGATTCTGTAACATTATTAATAATAAAATAATCTATTTACGAAATGATGGCATATTAAAACAATTTGTGAGGCTATTATTATGACAAATCTGCTGTGATCAATTAATGAATAAAATCTTTTGTTAATGAGTATTATATATATATATACTATTACTATAAATACTATATAATATATATATTATATATATATATATATATATATAAATATTAATATATATATAATTATAATATATAATATATATATATATATATATATATATATATACGTACTATATATACAATATATATATATATACTATATAGGGATGTGCAGAAAGTATTCGGCCGAATACTGAATATTCGGCTAAAGTATTTGGCTGAATACCGAATATTCGGCACCGAATAATCACGTTTCTCTATTCGGCCCCGAGATAGTTATTTCAAAGTTCGGTCATCCATTTACGGAAAAATAAAGAAAACTTACACTGCACAAAAAAAGGTGAAATTTTTCTTGATGGACTTTTGTAAGCAGGTATATAGTAATTCGGAGGTGCTGATTCCATATATATTCTCGGATTCGCTGTATTCTCACCCGTTTTCGTGCAATCATCCGAAAATCCCTATTTTTGCCATAATACATAGAATGACAAATTCCATCGCTGCGCACTACGTAGGCTTGCAGACGTACCTTTCCCGCATATATCTACAGTAGCAGTAAGCAAGTTTACTGCTGTCGATATTCGGGAAGCATGTGGTAACTTTAGTATGTCTACATGTATGGATGCCAATGACTGGATGATGTCTATCATCCATTTGAAATACAGTCGGATGGTCCCTCATTGTTCACCCAGGGTGAACTGAATGATCTTGTATGAGAGTTGTAATTTGCCGAAGTTGTCCTGAGCTCTTTGGCTTCGAGGTTGCTGAAAAAAAACTACACTAGACTATGGCACAAGAGTAACATTTTTCGTAACAGAGAAGCAGAGCTGCGGAGGCTCTTCCAGTCAGATGGGTAACCTTGTGTATTGCAGTGAAGTTGCAGGCCTACTACTCGCTATGGACTCCCAGCAATACGATGCAGGTGAGTGGTGACTGTTTTATTGACACTTCCAAGAGCAGTTTAAAGTGTGTGTGTTACACAACGAGGCACAGGTATGCTTCGGTTCCAGTAGGGTACTCGGAACGGATGAGAGAGGAGTATGCAAAATCAAGACAGTTTGGAGAGGCTACAATATCAGGTACATGGATGGTAAATATGCGTCGACCTCAAATTGGTAAACATTTATCTCGGTCAGCAAGTAGGTTTCACCAAATATCCATGCTTCCTGTGCTATTGGGACAGCCTGGCGGCAAAGGATCACTGGACCAAAAGAGAATGGCCACCGAGGGAACCTTGACGCCAGTTGACAGGAACATCGTACGTGAACCACTATGTACAGAGAGAAAACATCATCTAACCTCCACTACACATAAAACTTGGGTTGATGAAAACAAGTCTGTGAAGGACCCTGAGACCATGATGGTGAATGCTTCTCGCTATAATATGCTCAACGTTTCCTGTGCTGAAGTGACGAAAGAGAAACGCTGGGATATTTGATGGCCCACAAATAAGGACACTCCTCGCGTGATGCTGCCTTTGCTCCAACAATGACTGTGTTAGAGGCAAGAGCGCGGAATGCTTTTTCAGATGTAGCACTAGACTTTTCTGGGCGAACAGGAAAGCCGAGAACCCCTAACATTGTACAGAACTGCTAGACAGTGTTCATTCTCATGGATGTAGAATGAGTAAAAAGTTGCACTACTTAATTCTCCACTAAGAAAAATTTCGGATAACCTAGGCGATGTAGTGATGATCAGGGTGAACGCTTCCATCAAGATCTAAAGTTCATGGAAGGACGTTTAC
The DNA here is from genome assembly GCA_015478945.1 of Trachelipus rathkii. Classification (NCBI taxonomy): domain Eukaryota; kingdom Metazoa; phylum Arthropoda; class Malacostraca; order Isopoda; family Trachelipodidae; genus Trachelipus; species Trachelipus rathkii. Next base: position 42,412 of record JABUQX010033404.1, read on the forward strand.
CAGGGCAAGTGGGATATCAATTTGATGGCCGACTAGTTGTTGGGACTTGACTGAGAGACTATATTCCAGACGCTATGCACAATAGATCGTCTACGAAGAGAAAGTTCCTACCATCTAGGTAGGTTTACATTAACTAAACCCATTCCGTCTAGTTTACATTCATTGTTGTCCCAAATTACTCTTTATTCATAGTTGTATTATATGTTTAACATTTATCTATCAAAGACATGTATCATATCATTGCGATTTGTTTCTCTCCCTTCATATATCCAATATATATATATATATATATATATATATATATATATATATATATATATATATAGTATATATATATATATATTATATATATATATATCTATATATACTAATATATATATATCGCAATTAATTTTGAAGACCCTCTTGAAAAAGGTAATAATCATAAAATTTTACAAATCTGTGTTATACACAATATCTCACAAAATGCGATGTTATGGAAAAACCGATTACATTTTTGAAATCAGCACATCAATAATCAATTCCGAAACCCCGTCCAAGAAATTTCATGTTTACCATGTTATATACAAGTAATAACAAACAAAATTAAATAACTATTTCCTCTACCTATAGCAAACCATCACAATTAAACAATAACTTAAATGGAAAATTGAAAAGTTTTCGTAAGTTAAGATTTAAACTAAACTTCATTTGAATAAGCTATATAAGTTAAAATGACAGAACATTAGCCGTTTCTCCTTTTTCAGGGGATAACCTATTTCTTGGGGCTTCATAATATTTCCTCCTGTTCTAAATATTCTTTCACTTTCGACTGATGACGGTGGAGCTGAATGGTATT
>JABUQX010033405.1:0-7500 GCA_015478945.1 Trachelipus rathkii
AAATGAAATATAGAATATATTATATTATAGAATAGAGAAATGAAAGCTATAATATTGATAATTATAAACATCTACAAGAGGTAACTTTTGTCTTCTCTAACATTCTTATGAAACAATATGGAATATCTTTGTAAGCTTTTAGTAGCTGAGAACAAATTGTATAGAAGCCCACAAATGATAAATATGAAATTTTTAAAGCATGAATATAAGTGAGAAAGGAAAGAGAGGAAATATTAAGGTAACGCGTAACAAAACTTTGATCTATTAATATTTGTATTGGTGTTTATGATTATTAGAATAAGAAGAAATTTTAGGAATAGTCCACTTATGTCCTTAAGATATTGAAAGGAAGTATATGAACGAATCGAATATTATATATATTTATTATATATATACATTAATATTAGGTCAAGAGAATGCACCCTTCAAGTCACCAAAAGATGAAACTTGGCGAAGTACCATTACAAATTAGATAAATCAGAATAAGTAAACGACACAATTGATCACTGAAAAGAGTACAATTTTGGAACGCCATTGGCTTGAAAATTGCAAGGATAGAGATAAGATTAGAGAGTAAGAATAGATTTAGGAGTTTATTTCCTGAATATGATGTTCAACTCGCACTTCTTTTGGTCAAACGACAAGAAGTAAGTGTCTAGAAAGAAAGAAGGAAGAGCAGGTGGGTGGTTTAATAACACAAAATGCGAAAATTATAAATTTAAATAAATAATAAATAATAAATAACCCTAAATCATTTCATAAATAATAATAAGAATTTATCAATTAAATAATATAATCATACACCTACCGTAATAAATAAGTTGACAATTAAATATAAGTTAAAGTATAAATTACAAACAATAATCATTACAGTACTTATATAAATTCATAAATAATAATCAATATAATTAGATCGTAAATATGCTACTAACGAATACTTATAATAATAGTTATTAGAGATTAGTATTACTATCTAATTGCACATATTAAATATGATGTTTTTTTTGCTGGGTAGTGTGTGTGTGGGTGTGGTGGTGTGAGTGTTTTTAAAACATTTATTTAATTTTGTAGGTCAATATAAAAAGATTCCTAAATATGACAATTTGGACAATTATCCTTGCATGTTGTAAGGCTTATAGGTGTGTTAGTGTTTTCGATCAGAAATATAGGATGAGCAATTTTATTTTTATTTAAAGTTCGCAAACTATCCTAGTTAGGTCTACGTTTCGGCAACGCACAATCCAATCCTAAGGTTAGTTAGTTCTGGCAAACGACGATCCTCTAGAGTACGGTCGTATGTAAAGGCTCCTAGTTAACGATGAAGTGTGGTTAGGTTAGATCACAGATTAATAATACATATATATATATCTATCACCACGTAGACTATTACGTGTGTGGATGGCCGATTGAGGGCCTTTTGCTAATTCACCGCTAAGTAATTACAGTATGATATTATATATACTATAATTTTTATATAATCTAAAATATATCTATATTATAATATATATATCATATATATATATATATATACTATTAATATATATATATATATATATATCATACTATATATATATATATATATACTATATACTATAATATATATAACGATAAGGTATACATCGATATCGATATATTTTTTATATCGATATATCGAATATCTAAGGTCAGACGAAAGGTTCAGTTTTACTACCTATATAGTATATTATTATATATATAATATCATATATATATACTTATATATATATATCATATAATATAATATATATTATATATATATTAATATATATATATAATATATATATATATATAATATATTCTTTATTTCTTTTCTCTTCTTCTTTTTCCTCTTCAGGAAGGATTTTTTATCCTGTCAGCCGCGCAAGCGCCTTTCTCCCAGACATCCTCTGCTGCACTAGTCTCTCTTCTTTAGCACTCTCATTTTTTGTAGCTGACATCTTTCCCAGAGAGTCCTCCCCGACTCCGCCCATCCTCTTCTTTCGGTCCTCCCCTGGTCTTCCTGCCCTCTCGCGTGTCCATTCCCACCTTCTTTTCGGCATCCTGTCCTGCTCCATCCTCTCCGGATGTCTCCCAGCCATCTCAATCTCCCCAACATCCATCTTCAGTATCATCTTCTTCACCCTATATCTTCTCTAATTACTTCTTTCCTTATTCTGTCTCTTCTACTCTTTCCAATCATAGTTCTTAATACCCTCATCTCCGGCGCTTGTATTCTATTCTCCTCTCTTCTCGTTGTTGTCAATGTTTCCGCTCCGTACACAGCGTCGGAGTCAGTATTCTGTTAAAAATCACTTTTTTCACCTCTATTCCGATGTTTAATATCTTTCATCATGGGGTATCCGCTTTCATAACTAATCCATACTTTTCATTCGTCGCGTAATCTCTCCTCCACTTCCTCCCCTTGCTGTTAAAACATCCTCCGAGATAATTGCAGGTACTTATCGCTTTCACCTCCTCCCCTCTCACAGCCATCCTCATCCCCTCCTCATTCCTCCGGTTATTGTTAATATCTCTTGTCTTCTGTACGTTCATCCTCATCCCTGCTCCTCCAACTCCTCCGTAAACAACTCCACCTCACCTCTCCGAAGTCTCTCTCTCTTGGCTCCAAACTGCTCAGATCGTCAGCATATGCGATTATGTCCCTTCAAATTCTCCCAGTCTCTCCATCATTTTCCTTATCACCACGTCTAAATATACATATAAACAGCAGTGGAGATTAAAACACTACCCCTGCTTCCACTCTAGTTTTTGGCTAACGCCTTGTAACGTACTCGACATCAGTTATAACAAAAAATCTCCATTTCCTCATACATACTTTCTTTTGCCTTCTTTAAATCTACCCCTCACTCCATAATTCCTCTCATAGCTCTCGCAGAGCTTCTTCCTTGGCACTGATCAAATGCCTTTTGGCATGGTCGAATGAACGCTACAAAAGAAATCTTGCAATAATCAAGCAGCTCCTTCTCCGAAACCATTCTTAGTGTGAATAAGAAGTTCGTCGTTCCTCTTCCTCTATACCCGTACTGTTCTTCTCCCGAGTCTCGGCTCTACCTCCTCTCAGCCTCCTCTCCAATATTCTTTCGTATATTTTCGCCCGATTGTCCATCAGTGAAATACCCTCTATAATATTTACAGATTCCTGCAGTCTCCTTTACCTTATATATCGGTATTATTATGGCTTGCCCCACCTTTCCGGCAGCTTTCCTTCCTCCAACACTTGTTCATCAAACTGATGCTTCTCCCTCTCAGCTCCTCTCTCCCTCCACCAAACTCCCAGCCACTCATCCTCTCCTGGGGCTTTACCCTTCTTTCATCCTTTTTATAGCCTCTCATATTCTTCTACCGTTATCCACGTTTCTCTCCTCTTCCTCCTCCTCGTCTGATCTATAGCTTCCTTCCCTCTTGTTCTCTGTCTTCATACATTTACGCAGATCTTCATAGTATTTCGGCGTCAATCTATCATTTTTTCTTCCGGTCTCACAAGACTCTCTCTTTTTCTATTTTTATATTTCTATCGTTCTGGTTTTTGGTTTTCTATACCCTTCGCCATCTTAAATAGCTTTTTTCTTCCCTTTGCCCACATCTCTCGTTATTTCTCCTGCCATTCTCTCCGCCTCCATCTTTTTGGCCTCCTCTTTCATTCTCTCTGCCTCATCTCCTTGCCTGTTACAGTAATTCTCCTCTTACAGCTGCGCTGTTTTCTTTTCAGCACTCTCCTCATTTTTCCCTGTTCTTTCACTTAATTGCTTCTTTTCACTTTCTTCTTCGTTTCCCAATGGTGTTATGCTCTCTTTCCTATAATCCTACCCTCTTTTACCAAGAGTTTTTCTCTGACACTTCCTTAATGACATCCTGCAAGTCTTTTCGTTTTCTTCTCCCTTCCTTAGGGTTTCCTGCATTTCCCGTTAATAAATAATATCGTCTCGTTTCTTGTTCTCTAATTTTCCTCCTGATCCACTGCCCTCTTCTGCTCATTTACTCCTTCCTCCCCTCTTATCTTCATGTCCGCCCACCACCAGTCTATGATCCGCATCTAAGGAACTCCCGGGATTCACCTTACATTCATTAAACCATCCTTTTTATCGAGACTATCCATTGTAGTCTTAATCACCGATTTTTTGATCGAATTGCTCTGCGTTTACTCGATTCCCATCTATACCTCGAAAAGATGTGAGACTCTCTGTGCTTGAAAAACGTGTTCATTATTTTTATTTTGTCGTTTCGTCACACAAAAATCAATCGAACCTCTCTCCCTCCATGTCTTTCTTGTAATCTCCTCCAATGGTCAAGTACCTCTCGTCCATTCTCTTCTCTTCCTATCAGCGGTTTGCAATCTCCCATCAACAAGCACCTCTCCCCTCCTCCTCCACCCCACCTCTTCCTCCATCCATTCCATAAATCTAGTTTTTTCCTCTCTGAGTGCCCTGTCTGTGGTGCACCATATGATTCCTGGTATAGCTTCTATATTTTACCGGCCTCATCTTCAATACCGCCACATTCATCACCTCTCATTATAATTTTTTTTAATTCTCTGTATACATGGTGACAGTCCTGGTCCCACTATAATTCTGACACCATGCTTTCTTATTCCTTCTCTCACCCACTATAACATAGAACAAATCCCTTTCTCCTCCACTTTCTTACCCTCTCACCACCCCCGTATATCCTCATCTCTCGCCATCCCCAACATATCTATCTCCTCTCCTTCATGATTCTATTATCTCCTCCTCTTATCTCCATAGTTACCCGTTATGGTCACATTTATGTGGCACACCTATATTCTAAAAGTGTTTTCCTGATCTAATTCCCCGTAATCTCGCCGAAGTCGTCGTCTAAAGTTCTGTCGGCTTCCGAGGCTCGCGCTTGAGTTTTGCAAGCAGTTATTTCGGGAAGTGGCTTGCTAGGCCTATCCTTCCTTATAGCCCTATCTCCTTTAGCCGAGGACACCTTTGGTGTCCTCGTTGCCCGGGGTGCACGACGGGGACGCGGAGTTGATATATATATATATATATATATATATATATATATATATATATTATATATACTATATATATATATATATATATATAATATATATAATATTATATTATATATATATATATATGTGTGTGTGTGTGTGCTGTGTGTTGTCGTTGTGTGGGGTGTGGTGGTGTTGTGGGTGTGTGTGGTGTGTGTGTGTTTGTGTGTTGTTTTGTGGAGCAGAGAGCGAGAGAGGAGAGAGAGACGAGAGGAGAGAGAGAGAGAGTAGAGACGGGGGGAGAAGGATCTATTCTTAATCTTAATTTTCACAAAATAGTTTTTTTTTTTTTTTTGTTTGAAAAAATGTAACCTAATTACAATCTCAAGCAATAAATCTTAAGTATTTGAGTGCCATGAAGATACAGATATTATTATATAATATATATTTATATATATATTACTATATATATATTATATAATATAGTAATTTATATATTATATAACTATACTATACTAAAATATATATATACTATATATATATTATATTTATAATATATTATTATAATATATCAATGCTGGGCGCGCCTATATATTTTTTGAGTGCGCCTATGTCGCCCGCGACTAGTGTGCCCATATTTTCTGTAACCTCAATGTGCCCTAACGCCTATGCGCCTTTCCGCCGGCCGGTGCGCTGTTCGCCTTAAATTTACTAATATACTCTATATACTATATATATATTTATATTATATATACTATATTATATATATATTATATATATATATATATATATATATATATAATTTTATATATAATTTATATAATATATAATATATATATATATATATAACATTATACAACATATATACCTTATGCAATCACACACATATATAAAATTAAAAAATAAATAAATTACTAGCAACGCTAACAAAGCCCTAACCTCAAACATTTCAATAATCACTATTCATTTAACTTATCGCTAAAGTTTTATTATATTTTAATAATTTCTACAAATATATTTACCCTTCAAACCTTATTATTTATTCACTTTTTTTTATTTGTCTGAACAATACAAGTATAAAACAGAAACAAAACAGAATTGTAGCATCTGCGTTAGTATGTTAACGAATTTTTAGGCCCAATCTGTGAATTTCGGTAAGATCATGTTTCCGAGCACGCATCGCTGCAGAAGTTGCAAATTATCTGAGCCATAGTTGCCAATTTATTTGTAGTTAAGAACTACTGAACTAGTTATATATATAATATATATATATATATATATATATATATATATTATATATATAAACCCAAGTATATATACTATATATATATATATATTATATATAGTATATATATTAAGTATATATATTATATATATATATATATTATTATAAATATATATATATTATAGCTAGTCCATATATATATAATATATATATATATATAATTAATATATATATATATATATTATATACATATTATATATATATATATTATTATAAATATATATATATATATATATATATAGCTAGTATATATATACTATTATATATATAATATATATATATAACTATCTATATATTTATATATAATATATATAACTATATATATATATATAAAATATAATATATTATATATACTATATATATATAAATAATATATTATATTATATATATAATATATTATATATATATATATATTATAATATATATATATTATTTATATATATATATAATATAGCTAGTATATATATATCAAATATATTTATATACTATATATATATATATAATAACTATCATATATATATAAATATATATTATATATATATATATAATATCATATTACTATATATATATAATATATATATATATACGTAGTATACTATATATATATATATAGTATATAATATATACATATATAATATATATATAATATCATAAAATATACTATTATATATATATATTATATAAATTATCTATATATTTTATATACTAATATAATATATATATAATATATATATTATTATTTATATATATGATATATTATATATATATATATATACTATATATATATATATCTTACTATGTGGTATATATATATATATATATATATATTTTAATATATATATATATTATCAATATATATATATACTATATATATATATCCTATATATAGTATACTATATACAATATTAATTATATATAATAAATATACCCTCAACTACTGTTGGTTATATATATTATGTAATATATATTATATTTATATAGTATGAGTCTGAATGATTATAGTTACGTGCTACTCTTATATATTTATTATTAATTGATATATAGTTTGATATTATATGATGTATATATATATATATATATATCCAGTTTTACACTGGTTTTTTAGAATGATACAAGTTAGCCATGCTTCTAAGTTTCTAACCTTTAAGGGTAAAAAAAATGCTTGTTCTGTTATAGGGGCGGAGCAATTGGCGTGCGCCTATGCTTAAGTCCGCTTTTTAAAACTGTTGCGCCCTATGCG
>JABUQX010033405.1:10000-22500 GCA_015478945.1 Trachelipus rathkii
TGAGCACAGACGCAGGCTTTAAAGTGAGGGAGTTTGAATTCAGCAGGAAAGACAGAAGATGGAAGAGAATTCCACAGAACAGAGGTGGCAAGAAAAAAGGAAATACCGCAGCGAACTAGCCTGGAGTTACCAATATCAACACAAACCTCGTGCGCAGACACATTTTCCCTTGTGCTACGAGGGTGTCGTAAAGGTGGTGGTACGCTAGTGATAAGATTTAATTACTTCCCAAACCTATCACCTCTGACACATTATAACAACATGATATTAGCAGGTGATTTCAACGCACATCACACTACATGGATCAACTCCCACACACATACAACCAAGAGAAAATACGCTCATAAATAATTTACATTCTCTTAGTATTCTTAATAACAGAAACCAACCTACACAAGTACCTCCACAACATAACCAGAACCCCACTTCTCCCGACATCGCCTTTTGTTCCCTGCAAATTCATGTTACTACTACATGGCAAACCTTCCAGGCTCTCTCATCAGATCATATCACTAGGGTTGGAAAAAACCCAAAAACCATTGGTTTTTTTAAATAAACCAAATAAACCAATGTTTTTTTTGTTTTTTTTGGGGTTTTAATGTGGTTTTTATTGGTTTTAATAGATTTTAAAGGCAAAAATCACTACTGGAAACTGTTATACACATGTGCTAACACATATTTTAAATAAATTTAATAAATTTAATAAATTTCTTTAGATTCTTAAATTTCAAATTTTCCTTTTATGCTTACAATGTTTATTGAAAACTTATGTATTTATTTTTTGAAGTTTTACAATAAATCATAAAAAAAATATGAGGGTATATATATATATATAATCTATCTGAAGAAAGTTTTGTTTTATTTTACAAAAACAAAAAAAAAAAAAAAAAAAAAAATCCCCATAAAGAAAAGTTATTCAAATTAACCTATATTCGATATACAAATGAATTCTTATTTACCTTTATATTGAATACTAGGCATATATGATGAACTATACTTACCCCTCACTACCCTCACCCTATATATATATATCTATATATATATTTTATATATATATATTATATATAATATATTATATATACTATACTATATAATATACTATTATAATATATATAATATATATATATATATATATATATATAATATACTATATTTTTTTGTATTATCTATTATTATTATTCAACCACTATTCCCGCTAAGCGGGGTTAATGTACTGCAGCTTCCTAATTAATTCATATTTCCTCATCTCGCCCCACCCACCTCCCTCCATTTCCATTTCTAATTCTCTCGAACAACACCCTACATCCTCCTAATCCTCTCTCTTCCAGGCATTTCCTTTCTGACTCATCCATCCACCTTCTTCTCGGTCTCCCCCTTCCTCCTTTCTTCCTATCCTCCATCACATGCCTCCAAACTCTCGCTAACCAACCTCTTGTTTTCCTCATTCTCTCCAAGATCGTTCCTAATACATCCTAACATTCCTTCTCTCGCTTTCCCGCTTCTTTATTCCTTCCACAACCATTTTTCGCAATCACATCTCTCTCTTATCCCCTATTTCCTAATCCTCTCCTCTTCTCTGGCTACCCCACATAACCGCTCTCACCCTTTCATTCTCAGAACACTTACCAGCTTCTTCTTGGGACCTAGCATTCCCCCCAATGTTTCAACCCATATAGTACGCTGGAACATCATATTTTTTCAAACAAGCTTATCTTAAGTTTATCGTGATACAATCCCCCTTTCCATAATTCCCTCAGACCACTTAATGCTCATTCCTTCTCCTACTCTGTGATCTATCTCTTCTTCATCCCCCTCCTTCTCTTACCTGCCCAAATCCATCCCTAAATATTTGAAAACCTTTACTTCTTCTAATACTAACTCCTACTCTAATCTCTAACCCCATGCCCTCATTGTTTCATCCTCCTCAATACACTAACACTTTTACTCCTTTCCTATAGCGAACTGAGAATTCGAAAGCTGAGAAGCAATGAGGAGTGTTCCTTCAATAGTAGGAGAATAAGATTATCAGTAATTAATTTGGTTACAGATAGAGTGTTAATTTAAGTTTTAGAAGATAGATATATATGATACACATATATCTATATATATAGTATATATATATAATATATATTAATAATATATATATAATAATATATATATATATATATATATATATATATATATTAATATAATATATATAGAAGAGAGAGAGAGAAGAGAGAGAGAGCAGAGAGAGAGAAGGAGAGAGAGAGACAGAGAGAGGAGAGATTCATCATTAAAAACGTCGATATAAAATATCAATTCAAAATTCTTCTAATAAAAAAAAACTATGCTGCTATTCTTTAAAAGATGACCTATTTTTAATGTTGGCTGCGTGCACATCCCCGTTTTTTTTCTTTGTGAGTGGGTTGGTGACTTCCTTCCATCTGGACAAATCCGAAAGTTGAAATACCCGATTTCTCCTCAACAGAAAAAATTCATTGTCAAATGAACAGGTTAGGGTGTCGAATATAGAAGTTTACTAGAACTTAATGAACCATTTATGTGTCATGTCAAACTTTCATCCAACTGCTTTAAAGTTTTGAAATTTATGATATAATGTTGGTAATCGGTGTGCAATATAAGCCTTTGATAGGTTTGGTCAAGGAAAACGTATAAATTGATAGGTTTCGTAAGTCTAGGAAAAGTAAGCGGTTCGGGCATCAATAGGTTAACATACAATTGTATAATGGAGGAGACATTTTGCTCTCTTAAATTAATTATTGCCTAAATCTCCACTGCTTTTGAATACTCATCCTCTGGAAGTATGGGTCTTGATTTCTTGGGTTAAAAATATATGCAAAAGTGAGCTTTCTGACTGCTGATGACCTTTGCGTGTTTCTACTTTTGAACATTATATAGGAATTGTCTGTTGAGTTGGTGGATTAAGCTGTTTTCTAGCTCATTATTTTCATCATTGTTTAACCATAAATATATCTTAACAATAAACAATCAATTAGTTTACAGTCATTGCTCTCTAGCTTGTGGTTGATGCGTGGCCACACACTCCGTACTGGCGACCAAATGTATTTTATTTATATCTTTTGAAAAAAAGTTGCGAGTCAAAATATTTATGAAATGGAAAAGTCCTCAGTGATCGAATACAAGAATCATGTTTTAACATGTTAAATTTACAACAATATATAATTATAATATTTATTTCTGTATATATAATATATCTATATATATAATATATATATATATATAATATATATACATTATATATTATATATTATATTATATATATATTATATATATATTAATATTTGGTATTTTATATTTAGTAATTATATTCTACTTTATTCTATATTTTCATTCTCTTATTTCTTCTTATATTATTTATACTTACTTATATATCAATTCTCTATTATCATTTCATTCTCACATAATATCAAAATCAGCAGAAAATTATTTTATATTGTCTCTATTCCGTTTACTCTTCTGATAATTACTATTTAATTATAACGAGTCCATTTCCAAATAGTAAAACCCATTTAATTATATATATTTTTGTTTGTGTTAACATAATTATAATTTTTTTTTTTTATGCATTGTTTTAGTACTTCTTATAATATTTTAATTACTGTGTTGTTTACTGTACTATATTCCATTAGGTTTTTTATTTTATTTTGATGTTTGGTGATATTTAATACCCTTTACTGGTTTACTAAACCATTGAGTTCGTTATATCTTCTATCTTCATCAAGCTTTCGACTATTCTTTAAAGGAAGGGTGAGTTTTCGTGGTTTTGACAGGGGCTGAAAAGATGAAGAGGTCTGGGGTTCGCTTTCATCGGTGAGGTATAATAACGAAAAGGTATTCAGACTTGTTTTAGGGATGTGTTTTGGTGGGAGGAAGATGAAGGAAATAGATCAAGTAGGCAGGAATGAAGAATGAGTGGTTCTAGAGGAGAATTTATTGGAAAGGGGGGATTTAAATACACCTTAAAGCATAATCTAATGCATTTAGTCCAGACAATTCACTAAATAATGTTGTTTTCAAGGTCGCATCAGCCAATCAAACAAAACACTCGGGGTGCAACAAACAGGCGACACTTGTGGTATTTTTTCTCATTAAGAAAAAAATAAGCACTATCAAAGAGTTCAGCATGTGAAGATAGCGCGTTGTATCAATTGCGAGTGATAGGAGTTTGAGTGGGCGGCTAGTGGGTAGGCAGAAAAGAAGAGAGGATTATAACGATAGTGTCAGAGAGGTAGTGAATTGTGAGGAATGCGGTTGGGATGCAGCAGAGCGCGAGAAGGGAATGCGCTTATGTGAATGAGTTGGCTCCTGTATGACGAGTCATATAGAATGCGACACATGGGGTGGTCCAGTGGTCGAAAGTCTTGGGACGGCCACAAGAAGCGGAAAGGAAATGCTAAGACGGAATTCCTGGCGCAGCGTACCAGGTAGTAGACACTGATGTATGGACAATACAAGGAACAGTCCGCTGGAAAGGAGGGACTTGGTCGCAGGGTGGCCGGACAAGTGTGTGGTGTTGAAAGTGGAGAGTTAGTAAAAGACCAAAATGGAAGAGGGCTAGGGTGGGAAGGGCTGGCGCGGTTGAGGCGAAGCCCCTCAAGATTATAAGGATAATTAGGCGTGACGGGTATTTTGCCGGGCGGCTCCTGCTCTGTTTCACCCACTTTATCTAATATGATAATTCATATTGTATATAAAATATATTATTACCATTCCTATAAAAGGCCCACTTATATTATATACATTCGTATAATTAGATATAATATTACTGCTCATATATTTAATATGAGTTCAAATATTCATCTTTATTCACGAGATGGCCCCTTATACTACCAATATCATATTGCAACTCTAACTCTACTTATAATGGATAATTCAAATACTATCACCAGGGAAATACTATTTTACCTGGTATTTATTACAACAGTATTGCCCGCATACAGTTTCCACTTGGGTTTATGTTCACTCATAATTTTTAAAACTATCTACTTTCTGTTTTGTTTTTTTTTTTTTTTTTTTTCATATTTTTTTTTCCAGTGGCGTATTATAATCTCTTTTTTTTTTCTGCGTTTTATTCTTCCGTTAAGAGACACGACTTACGCTATCAGCCATTGAACTTGATCTAAAGAATTTTTAATTTATTAAATTTAATAAAATATGTGTTAGCCATTGTTATAATACGTTTACATGTAGTGAGTTTTTTGCGCATTTAAATCTATACACAAATAGCACAAACAGACATCTACGAAACTCTAAAGAGAAAAACAGGCCAAAAAAACATATGGTATTACTTTTTAGCATATTACATTTATTCTAAATGAAAAAAACATCTCAACTAAAGACGTTCCTAACGAGGTATGGTATTATCACAAAAACCCTTATGTGAGTATGATCGCATCGCCAAGAATAAGGGGCAAAGACGAGATCGACACTGTAGGGTGCAATGCTTAGTACGAAACATGATGGGCAAATATGCAGAGTGAACTTCATACGAAGTCAAACACCAGATGGTAAGGCACAAGTGTCAACCCAAAAATATCCAACAAGGAACAAACCTTGCATCGCCAAATAAGGGCAAGCTGTCAAGGCTCCGCTAGCAAACCTTTCATCGTCAAACTAAACCAAGGCAATGACATGTTATGGCTTCCTGCATCAGGGCCATCCTTTTATAACGATATACCACTTCAGAGATAATCAGATATTGAGGTTAGATGTTTCAACGAACCTCCTCTCACCTCACCATTTAGAGTGGTAGATAGCCTTTATTTGCCTATATTCAGTGAAAATAAGCAAAGTACTTTTCCTTGCTGTATCATCTACATTTACGCGATAATGCCCCTGACTCCCGCATGGTAAGATGTCTCGAACGTGAGAGTAAAAGGAGACAAGTAAATCCTTCAAGTCACTCTTTTGAGTCTACAAGACGCCGAATATTCATAGAAGTGGCAGACATCAGGCATTTTGTGGTCGGTTGGGGACATCATATAGAGATCCCGATTATTACAGTTGTACTATGTCTATCTAAGTTCGAGTCATATCTAAGGATATGGAGCCTAAATTAACTTGAATGCAAGAGGATTCAGAAGGCGAGTTTATCGCAGATTAGATATAGTAAAAAATAGCATGAGAAGCTTTGAGGAGAATAGTTTTATAAGAATAGATTCTTTTGCATGTGATGTACTAGTTTTCATAACCTATTAATATTGATCGCTAAGATGTTTTTCTGATGAAAAATATAATAAATTTTTTGCATATTATTTTGCCATCTTGATACCATATATGAATAACAAAGGTCTTATTTATTTATATTTGATTACAACTATTCCTATCTGATTGACTTCTATTAATTAGGTTGCTAATAAAAAGATGCTTCAAGCAGTCTATATATTTAGCTATTTAAATAATATAACTGATCAGGTAGTATTCAAAATACAGTTTGATGAAAATAGGCAATGTGAGAGAATTCTAATTCACAAAAAAGGACAATGGAGATTCAGTATTACTTTAAAAAAAATATCAAGCTGAGTGAGTTATTATTTTGAAGATGATAAACTTAAGAAACTATTATAGAAAATTATATAAATTCTCATATATAAAACCATAGAACACAAAGGTAAGTATTACTAGAATATAATTATGTATCCTAATATATTATTAAATCATCATAGTAAATCTAAGAATTATGAATTATAAACAACTCATAATAAAGAAAGGTAATATTAGTTATTATTAATTGAAATATCAGAAAGTTAAGGTTACAATGTGGCTTGCTTCGTATTTAGTCAACCTTCGATGGGAGGCTTAGGGCCGTATTTACATACCGGCCTTTTCTCTTCCTTTCGTCAAGTGTTCCTTCAGAATCCTCCCTTAACGTAAATTCAAATTTATGAACGATCCTTGAGAAATTTTTTATGTAAGGAACCCTTGACGTCGCAAAATACTTGGCGAAATCTCTTCCTTAGTCAAGGTAGCTCTGAACCAACCTTGAACTCTGTTAAGATTTTGTTTTCCGAGCGGCAGCCATCTTGTTGTTTTTATGTAAAAAATTTGTCGCTAATTATTAAATTTATATCATGTGCATTATTATTGGTAAATGTTTGGTTCAAATATCAGACTTTCGTGTAAGAAAAATACCCAAAAACCACATAATTAGGCTCACACCAGAGAAATAGGCAGCGTGCAACCTGCGACCGGGTCCTAACTTTAGTGTAAGGAGCGCAGATGATATTTTTATAATTTATCATAATTTCGTAGCTAGGCTACGTTCAGCCTACGGCTATGCCAATCAAAGCAATGGGAACTAATAAATGTGAAGCAACACATGTTCAATCTCATAGTATTTTAAACGAGTTTAGATATTCATTAATTTTTTGTCTTTTAACTATTTCTATAAAGTTTACATACATAAATAATAGATGATATATTTTTATTTTCTAGTTCATTTACTTGTGTTCATTGGTATTGGTCTCTGACTCATGAAAATATTTGATGACGTTTTCCTTGAAAAACTTTCTCGATAATTAAATCCGAATAAAGAAAGGGTGGTTATAAATAGCAAAATTTTTTTAAATTCTAAATCCAGTGGAGGAATGCTTTCTGAGGCTACCTTACGGAAAGGTCAAGACGTTTTTAAAGTAATTCATAAATACGCCTAAGGCCCGTATTTATGAATCAACTTTGAAAAACGTCTAGACTTTCCGTGAAGGTAGCCTCAGATAAGCATTCCTCCACTGCATAAGAATCTTAAAAAAAATTGCTATTTATAAACCACCCTTTCCTTTATTCGGGATTTACTTATTGAAGACAGTTTTTAAGGAAAAGGAGTCTGTACTCGGAATTACATTTACTATCAATCGCGAAAAGAGAACTTTTTATTTAAAGAGGAACTATTATTCTATGTATTTCTGGTTATTTCGTTTCAATAGACCATGTGGTTTGGAATTTATGTGGGGGGGAGGGCAAAACTCTGAATTTTCCCACTTACTCCCACTGAAAACCATATAAAAACTTATTTTTAAGCATATTCAATATTTTCACGAAAGTTCTAGAAAAAGGTGTGGTCAAAAAGATATAATCATTTGCCCTTGAAACTAAATAAAAATAAAATTGGAAACATCAAGTATTCAATTTTAATTTCAAAATTTCAATTTTTTTTTCAAGGTCATCACTTCAAACTTGTCTGACACCAACCCACAATTATCAATCTGAGTAAAACATCGTGAGAATCTTCGCCTATATATATATATATATATATATATATATATATATATATATATATATATATATATACATATATATAACAGAAAAAAATATATATATAATATATATATATATATATATATATATATATATATATATATATATATATATATATATATATATATATATATATATATATAAATGTCCTGGAAATTTTCAACACAATAGACTACTTCGTTTTTTTTTAGCGAATTTTTATGTCAGCTGATATGGAAAAAAAGTGAATTTTGAGAAAAACGCCTATAAAGAGGTTGAATGATTTTTTTTCCTTTTTTCCAGAAATAAAAGATATTATTACGCCACCTCACTCCACCTAAGTAAGCGCACCACGAACCGCAGAAAAAATCTTTATTTCGCCACCACACCAAAACCACACCGCACACACCGCACCGCAACCGGCAACCACACCTTTTGTTAATGCCACTGTACCAAAAAACCACACAGCCGAGGCAAAATGACGGCACCACTCACCGCATCGCCACCAACATGAGCTCATTCTCACAGCACCGCACTTGTATGTCGGCCAACCCTAGTATATATATATATATATATATATATATATATATATATATATATATAATATATATATATAATATATATATATATATATATAGTATATTATATTATATATAATATATATATATATATATATATATATATAATATATATATAATATATATAATATAATATATATATATGAATATATATATATAATATATATATATATATATATATATATAATATATACATATATATAATATATATATATATATAAGATATATATATATATATAGTTGAAAGTTGAATAATTCTATAAATTTACACTCCGGCTCCAGCTCTTTCTCCAGCTTCGGCCCAGTCTCCGACTCCGCATCTATTTCAAAATAGTTCTGCTCCAACTTTGCGGAAATATTTTTACTTGCCAAAATAATATCTAAAAAATTATACTCCGGCTCCGGCACTCCGCTCGCTCGGCTCCGCTCCGGTCCGCTCCGACTCCGGTTTTGGCTCCGGCTCCTTTTCACCATTGTTCAGCTCCAACTTTAAGTAATTACTTTCAACTGTCAAAATAAATTTTTGAAATTTATTTTTCTACAGCTCCGCCTCCGGCTCCGGCTCCGACTCCTGCTCCGACTCCAGCTCCCACTTCGTTTTCATTTCAGAATAGTTCAGCTCCGATTTTGCAGAAGTATTTTTACCTGCAAAAACAATTTCTTTAACAAAAATATACTTTTGTTGCTGCTCCGGCTCCAGCTCCGGCTCCGGCTCCGGCTCCGGCTCCGGCTGCGGCTCCGGCTGCGGCTCCGGCTGCGGCTCCGGCTCCGGCTCCTTTTCAAAATTGTTCAGCTCCAACTTTGTAGAATTACTTTCATCTGCAAAAAAATTCTTGAAAAAAATTTGTTCTTCGGATCCGCCTCCGGCTCCGTCTCCGCTCCGGCTCCGGCTCCAGCTCCGACTTCGTTTCCATTTCAGCTCCGACTTTGCAGAAGTATTTTTACCTGCAAAAACAATTTCTTTAAAAAAAATTGTACTTTGGTTCCGGCTCCGGCTCCGGCTCCGGCTCCGGCTCCGACTCTGACTCCATTTATATGATTGAGAAAGAGCCTGATCTTGGGTTGTGTTTGCGAAAAGGAAAAGTTTAATTTATTATAAAATGTGAATAAAACCTGGAAAGGTCCTGGAAAGTTGAATTGCAATTTCGAACCTGGAAATGAAATTTTTAGTTTGACACCCCTATAAAAAATATCCTGTATCTAAAAAACCTTTCGGAATTTCGAAACAAAAATTACACCATGATGTAGAGGAGGAAATTTTCTAATAATAAATATATTAATTTTATGTATGTAAATTTATAGAAATATTTAAAAAAAATTAATGAAATAATCTAAACGCGTTTAAAAATACTATGAGTATTGAAGATATGTTGCTTCACATTTATTAGTTCCAGTTGCTTTGATCGGCATAGCCGTAGGCTGAACGTAGCCTAGCTACGAAATTATGATAAATTATAAAATTATCATCTGCTGCTTACACTAAAGTTAGGACCCGGTCGCAAGTTGCACGCTGCCTATTTCTCTGGTGTGAGCCTATTTATGTGGTTTTTGGGTATTTTCTTACACGAAAGTATATATTTGACAAAATCATTTACATAATAAATGCCAACAAATGAAATAAATTAAATAATAATAGCGACAAATTGTACAATAAAAAAAACAAGATGGCTGCCGCTCGGAAAACAAAATCTTAAGAGAGTTCAAGGTTGGTTCACAGCTACCTTGACTAAGGGAAAAATTTCGCCAAGTATATTGCGACGTCAAGGCTTCCTTAAATAAAGAAATTCTCAAGGACCGTTCATAAATTCGAATTTACGTTAAGGGAGGATTCTGAGGGACATTGACGAAAGAAAGAGAAAAGGCCCGTTTATAAATATGGCCCTAAGGGCAATATTTATAAACGACTGCTGAGAATATTTCGAAGAATCCGGTATGGAATTTTTATTTTTCGTGAATAATGACATGGGCAGATATGTGGCTATAAAGATTCGTCCGTTGGATTTTTTATTATGTGTACTAGAAAATAACTTTTGGAAAAATTGTTGGATTTGTTCTAAATTGATGTACAAAATAGCAGATAAAAAATTGTGATTAGGGGGTTATATTTTGAGGATGTTTTTCATAATATAATTGTTCAGTTTTTTTGATGGTTGGAGAATGAAATTTTAAAAGTTTGTGTTGTAAATAATCTAATTTATGTTCGCCTTGCATATTGTTGAAATTGTGTATGCAATAGGTTTCAATTAATTTTCTTTTTTGATGGTTGGAGATGTTGATTAGATTTTGCATGGAATTATTGTTGATAGAGTGGTTGAATTGTGATCTGTGTGTGGTTAGTGATGAATTTTGATTATCTTTGTGTAGATCTTCTGAGTGTTGACTTTTTCTTCTGGTAAAGTTGTTTGTTTCGCCTATGTATGTTTTTGGGCAATGGTTGCAAGGTATGGTGTATATACATTGTAGAGGTTCGGGGGGTGGTTTTGGTGGATGGAAGAGTTTTTTTAGAGGGAGAGCATTGGTGGAAGTAAGCGTGATGTTTTGGGGTATGTATTTTTTAAGGTTTTGTGTGTTTTTTAAAGGGATGGGAAGGTAGGAGGTGTTTTGAGGATTGTTAGTGGGGGGGGGAATGGTATTGTTGTTATAGTATTTTGATCTTGCTTTTCTGTAAGCTTTGTTGATGATGTATGTAGGATATTGTAGTTTGGTAAACGTATTTCGGATAAGATTATTCTCTTTGTTAAGATTGATGGGAGAGCAGATTCTGAGGGCTCTAATGTATAGTGCGGTGAGGGTGGCTATTTTTATGGAAGTGGAATGCGAGGAGAACCAGTGTATGTAAGAGGGATTGGAGGTGGGTTTTCGATATACAGAAAAGCTGAGGTGGAAAGAGTTGTGCCAAGAGATTAGTGTGTCTAAGAAAGGAAGTGTGGAGTTTTGATGGTATTCTAATGTATATTGTATGGAAGGATGTATGTTATTAATGTGTTGTAATATGTTGGTAGGGTGTGTGTTGTGTGGTAGGGATACAAAAAAGTCATCAACATAGCGGTACCAGTTTGAATTTTGGAGTTCAGGAAGAGGAAGGATGTGGTAGAGTTCTGTGAGTTCCATGTATATATTGCTAAGAGTAGGTGACAAAGGGGATCCCATGCTGAGTCCGTTTTTTTGTAGGAAGAAGGAATTTTGGAATTGGAAAAAACTATGTTCTAAAGAGAGATGTATTAAGTTATAAAAGTGGAAGAGGATATGAGAGCACTATGTTGACATTAGAGCCCTCAGAATCTGCTCTTCCATCAATCTTAACAAAGAGAACAATCTTATCCGAAATACGTTTACCAAACTACAATATCCTACATACATCATCAACAAAGCTTACAGAAAAGCAAGATCAAAATACTATAACAACAATACCATTCCCCCCCCCACAAACCCAATCCTCAAAACAACTCCTACCTCCCCATCCCTTTAAAAAACACACAAAACCTTAAAAAATACATACCCCAAAACATCACGCTTACTTCCACCAATGCTCTCCCTCTAAAAAAACTCTTCCATCCACCAAAACCACCCCCCGAACCTCTACAATGTATATACACCATACCTTGCAACCATTGCCCAAAAACATACATAGGCGAAACAAACAACTTTACCAGAAGAAAAAGTCAA
>JABUQX010033405.1:32500-35837 GCA_015478945.1 Trachelipus rathkii
TAATAATAATAATAATAATAATAATAATAATAATAATAATAATAATTCTTAATTCCTTTTCTTTTAATCCTAGTTTGAGTATTAATTCAAAATAAATAAAAATAATAAAATCATAATAATAGATAAAAATAAAATAATAATATTAATAATAATAATAAAAAATAATAATAATAATAACAATAATAATAATAATGAATAATAATAATAATAATAATATAATAATAATAATAATAATAATAAAAAATAATAATTAATAATAATAATAATAATAATAATACATAATAATAATAATAATGAAATAAATAATAATAATAATATAATAAAATAATAAATAATAATAAATAATGAATAATAATAATAATAATAATAATAATAATAATAAATAATAATAATAATAATAATAAAATAATAATAATAATAATAATAATAAAAAATAATTGGAAAAAAATTATGATATAATATATTATAATATTTATAAAATAATAAAATAATAATAATATAATAATAATAATAATAATAAAATTAATAATAATAATAAAATAATAATAATAATAATAATAATAATAATATAATAATAATCGTTAGATTTTATAGAAGATAATCGCTGAGTTTTGTTATATTCATTAATATTTTCTAATAATAAATTTTATTATCTATCAAAAGATTTAGGAAGAGTTTTCGGTTTGAATGTCTATGCAAGAGTTGAATTCTAAGCTGCCTTTGTAGCTACGCATGAGTGCTTTTTTTTTGTCTAAACAGAGGGGCATTTGAAAGTATTATTTCGTAATTAATTCTATTAGACTCGCGTCTTGCCTGGTTTAAGTGAAAATTTCTAGTAAGAAGTCGCAGGCATTGTTTTGGATAATTTTATGTATCTCTTTTAGGAGCGATGTATTGAGTAAGTCTTTGAATTGCAAAATCTTTAGTTTTTTGAACAATGGTTGTGTATGGCTGTAAAAATCTATTGAATTGCTTATGAGGCGAATAAATCGCTTTTGAATTACAATTACAGGATGGATAACTGAGTTATTTGTGGTTCCGTATATAGGAAGACAGTATAGTAAGTGGGGGTGTATTAGTGCATAGTATATTTTTCTAAGAATGGAAAGAGGTACAATATTTTTTAATTTTATTAGCACATAGAGGTATCTCGACAGTCTGCTAACTAGGTTGTTGACATGTTCTTTAAATGTCAGTTTTTCATCGATTATTATTCCCAGTATTTTTGCATTTGTAGCCCTATGCAGTTCTACGTTGTTAATTTTTATATTTAAATCGTCAATTAATTTGTTGCTAAAAATCATATAAGTTGTTTTATTTAAATTTAGAGATAGCTTATTAGCATCTATCCATTTCATTATTTTCGTTAAGGTGTCTACTGCTTTACGTGATAGAGACTCTGCATTTTTGCCATTTATTACGATAGAGATATCATCAGCATAGAGACTCTGATTTTTTGTCATTTATTAAGATAGATACATCACAGCATAAGAGAACAAAGAAAACGGTCCAGAATTGAAACCCTGGTACGCCAGTGATGTTGAAGTGTTGATGAATTTCGTTTCATTAGCTTAACGTATTGAGATCTCTTCCTTTAAGCGAAGCTTTTTAAACCCAGTGCAAGTTTGTCCCTCAAAACCCATTTTGCTCATTTACTAAGAGTATGTCGTGAGATCAACTGATATAAAACCACTTTGTGCCATGAAATAATAATAGGCAGGAGGATCTTTATTTTCTATATTTCTGTAAAGTTTTTCGGTTAAGCAAATAGTGCATCAGAAGTTGAGCGTCCTTTTCTAAATCCAAATTGTGAATCGCTGAGAATATTGTTGGAATTAAAATATATTGTTAACTGATTGAATATTATCTTCTCAAATATTTTGCTAATCGTATTTGTAATAGCTATTGGTCTGTAATTTTTTGCTAGGGAAGGGTCTTCTTTTTTAGGTATTGGGATCACTTTTGCTGTCTTGAAAATATTTGGAAAAATTCCTGTCAAAAATGATTCATTGAACAAGTGTTTTAGAGGTGTGGCTATTATGTCAGTAGCGAGTTTGAGGATGTGGTTGGGGATAGAATGAACATCACATTTTTTGTTTTTTAGTCCGGCGATTACCTTCTTTACCTCAGAGTCTGTGATGTGAACAAAGGAAAAATGAGACTCGTATACTGGAAGAAAAGTTTCAAATGAAGTTTGACTAGGGGGTTTGTCTCTCAAGATTTGCTTACCGACGTTTACAAAGTATTCGTTTAGTCCGTCTGCGATCTCCTTTTGGTTGGTTGTTAATTGACTATTTATATTTAGTTCTTTTATAAATTGTGTGTTTGTTTTATTTTTGTTGATCAAATTGTTGATTACACTCCAAGTAGCCTTCGAGTCTTTGTAGCACTCCTGAAATTTGCTTGAGTAGTGTTTTCTCTTTGCTTTCTTAAGAACTGCCTTTAAATGTTTATCATATGTGTTATACACTTGGAATGGTATAATTTTGTTTTTATAGTTTCGGTAAAGTTGTTTTTGGTTGATAGAGTTTAGCAAAGCTGGTGTTAGCCATGGGTTTTGAACTCTTTTAACGCCAAGTTTTTTTCGTTTTAATGGGGAATGAATCTTCATAGCATTTGTTTAAAAGGTTTACGAAAGTGTTGAATTTTTCGTTGACGTCAACTGTGTGTAAATGAAAAGTCAATTTCATTCATATTGTTTATGTACTTTAGTCTTTGATATTCACCATCTAGCCTGTATTTTATAGTGGTGAAATTTTGAGTTTTGTTTATGGCAAATTTTGCGAGACATGGAAAATGATCGGACATATCACTCTTTATTATGAAGGTTTTAACGTTCCAATTTAGGTTCCCCCAGATATGATCTATTAAGGATGGACATCGATTGAATTGTCGACGGTGTTCGGCGTTGTTGGTAGTGTTTTATAATTGACGAAACCATTCGATATCATTAGATTCAAGAGAGAGTTTGCCCGATTTGCAGTGTTCTCGTGGGATAGATCAATATAATAATAATAATAATAATAATAATAATAATAATAATAATAATAATAATAATAATAATAATAATAATAATAATAATAATAATAATAATAATAATAATAATAATAATAATAATAATAATAATAATAATAAATAATTAATAATAATAATAAAAATAACAATACTCATAAATAGTAGTTATATCTATATTTGTATATAAATATATATAATAATATATACCCAGACAGCATGTACACTTGAATCAAGTTTGATTAGCTTTGATTTTAAATTGCCTGGGCAAACTTGCGAAAAATACCTTGTAGCAAACTTGCAGCAAGCTTTAATATTTACTTCA
>JABUQX010033406.1:0-32253 GCA_015478945.1 Trachelipus rathkii
GTTTATGTAAAGATATTGATAGAGTGGGGGTTAGACAGGAAATGGTGTTATGAAATGATGGAGGTAGTGGATAAGGTACCCTATCTTATATAATATGCGGAAAATTATTTGGTTTTAGGAGTGTGAGTGAACGAATCTGAAAAATGTATTGAGAGGATATGTAAGGTAGAGAGCTAATTTATATATTGGCTAGGTAGTATGTGGTAAAAAGGAAGGGATATTTGAAAGTTATAAATCATATGAATTAAGACTTAGGTATATGATAGTGAGTTAAGGAACAGTCTCCTACAAGTGTGAAGTTATGTTAAGATTGGATGAGCAGTTGAGAACAAGTGTTTCATAGTAGTATTAAGTATTTAGGGTATAATATTGATGGATGAGAAGGGTAATACTGTAATGAAATACAAGAGTTTTATGTAGTGAATAAGTTGTAAATGGCAGGAAGGTAGGCTGGTGCAATAAATCGTTGGTGAATGTAAAAAGGACTAAGTTCTTTAGTGCGCTAGGGTCTTATATGATGGTATGTTTAGTTAACTTTATGTGTTATTGTATATATAGTAAGTGAGACTATGGTCTGGAAAAGAAGTATTGATTTTACGAGTGGGATTTTATTCGGATCAAAATTATTTGTTTTTGTTTTTATTGAACTATATTACCTATCGTTTTCAACGTTAGGGGTGTGCTAGGGGTGTGAGAAGAATTGATAAAAATGAGGAATGAACATATAGAGAGTCTGCTGGTGGTTGTTGAAGAAAGGTTTGTATGAGAGAATAAATGAAAGTGATTTGAAATGATTTGGTCATGTGGATAGGATGAATGGTAATAGTCGGTATTTTTTAAGCAGATGTATGGTGGCTGAGTGGTTATGAAAAAGATCACGCTGGAGAATACTAGAAAGAAAGATGAGATTGAGTCAAGGTAATAATACGAATTGGATCTTGTAAAGGTAGTAGAAATTTGATGAGTTTGGGAGGATTCAAATATTTATTCCCTCCGCGAGGTTACATTAATAAGAGAGAATGGCGGGGTGAAGGGAGGGGATAGGGATGTGGCGCACCCTACTTGGGTCAAGGGATGAACCCTTACTGGACGATTTACCAATAGTGAGGGTCCTCGAGTACGTCAGAGTCCCGTGAAGCTAATAGGGTGTAGTAATTTTATGACTGAGCGAACGAGTTCTTACTCTAATATAATTAGATACATAAGAGGGGGGGGGGTAAGGCTAGGCTTTTTTTCGATATAAGATTGTTGTACTATAATTTTCTATTACTGGTCATTTTCTTTTCTGATGTTGTTACGCACTTCGTAACCAACAGATAGACAAAGGTAAGAAATCAGTTAAAATATAATTAATATATATTATATATATTATTATATATTAATATTAATTAATAATTAATATATATATATATATATATAATATATATATATATATATATTAGAGGAACGAATTAATTACGGAAGATGCCATTTCAGTCTTTATTTTTTTTAACCTTTTGGTATATATTATTATATTTACACATTATATAGATATCTGTGAAATACTGCAAATAATATTTGAGTACCTATATATATATAGATTATATATTATTACTATTTTGAGTATAGGTTGCAATATCCTATATTATAAAATAATATATTATCAGGTATAGCAAATATATCGTTGAGAGAAATATATTCATAAATAACAATTATTATATTCATATGATCTATACCTAATATTATGAGATATTTCTTTTAATTTCTAAGTTCTTAATTACATATCCAATATATTATTTCCTTTAATTTAAAATAGTAGATTTATATTTCTAATTAAAGGATATAACTAGGTATATTGTAGCAGGCGCATATTCCAAATACAGTTAAAATATAATAAAAGATTATATAAACACCAGATCATGTGAAATGTAATAATCATATGCCCTAGGAGCACTAATAAAACTCTATTAAGTACTAAACTCACTTTATATATTGCATAACCTGATTTTCTCACAGCATATCTAGTAGTTTACTGGGGTCTAAGTTATTAGTTAAATACCTAAAAAGACTTTATTTGATAGTTTTGATACTGATGCTTTTGAGCAAAATCTTATAATTTTTAATAATGAGAATAATCAAAATTGGCCTTTGTCTGTTTTTATAAAAAAACGTATGTTTTTTTTTAAAAAAAACGAACGGTATATTTTTTTAATTTCCAACTGTATTATTATATATATAATTATCATATTCACTACGATTAGACAATCATATATATATCGTAATAGAGTAGAGCTAGTATGTAATATATATATGTTAGTCACTCCACCTACTTTAGTGGCTATAAATTAATAATATTAGGAGCTATTTA
This sequence comes from Trachelipus rathkii, assembly GCA_015478945.1. Lineage (NCBI taxonomy): Eukaryota > Metazoa > Arthropoda > Malacostraca > Isopoda > Trachelipodidae > Trachelipus > Trachelipus rathkii. The sequence continues at coordinate 2,348 of JABUQX010033406.1, forward strand.
GGATATACCATATATAATGTAATATTATATTATTAATATTATGGAATAATATTTAAATAAATTTGTATTATAAGTATTATTATTAATAACAATTTTACTAATATATAAACAGTATATTATAGAACTAGTGATTACCTAAGATTATGTTGAGGCTATTATATATAATAAGTACTAATTAATACAGTATTATTTATATAATAGAGATAATAATATATTATTATAATAGTTTTTACTATATATATATATATATAATTTACTTACTATATAGTCTAATAAATATATTCAACTATATATAATATACATGACATATAAATCACACATATTCACTCAAGCGCTACTGTTGATTAGTCCAATTGACTCACATCATTTAGTACAACTTCATTAGGTTAGCTACGAAATCATTGTTGATTGGTCAGACAGATGTCATTTTTTCACATAAACCGCAAAGATTAGCAGATTGGAGATAATAGTTTGATTTTTTAAAAAGTTTTACAACATTGCATGCGGAAAATGTTTAATAATAATTATAACTTAAATTATTTTTGAGTAAGTTTATTATGTCAATAATATCATATAACGTTTTCTGAGAATCATATTATATAATAAGTAAGTACCATAAGTACTAGTATATAATATAATAATCGGGTATCATATATATTCTATAAATTATTTACCTATATATTTTGTTTCCTACCAGAACTTTAAGTAAGAATAATGATATTTATTAATATATTTATCTTAGGCTTTACTTGGTATACCGTTTTAATGCAATGATATTTGCATTCTACACAGAGGTATAAAAATGTTTACTAGTTACTTTATATATATATAAATAATCATATATATATATATATATTATTACATATATTTTATTATATATTTATAGTAGTATTACATAAGTTATGTATATATATTTGTTTTGTGTATGAGATATAATAATATTACATACTATTATTATATAATTTTTTTTTTAGAGTTAAAAAGTATATATATAAATATTAAAAGTAATAATAGTAGAATAATAAAAATAATTTAGTTGTAATCGCAATGTCTTAACTTCCACCAATCTAATTTAAATTTTAATTGCCTTAAAAATTATTCATTTGTACCCCAACTCAAATGGACCCTGATCAAACTCTTTTCCCTAACCTCCAACCTTAATGAAAGACATTTTACAATGGATTATATACTTTTGCACTAATATTGAAAATTCAAATGATTGGTGGAAGTGTTTGTAGACTTTAGAGATCATCTTATATATCATTTTCTGTTCTCCTCTTTCTACCTTTCGCTGCTGAGAGTCTTTTTTCTCTTTTCATCATATATTAGGCCAGCATTACTAAATACCTCTCACTTGGAACACTAGTTGGAGGAACAGGCCAGGTATTTCCTTGCAGTTTCTTAAGCGTGGTAAAAACTTTGCATTCTTGCCTTAATTAACACTCCAACCAACTGTATTAGGCACCGGATATCATTTGAGTTTGTAATATCATACAGTTTTCTTGGTAAAAAAGTTTCAACCTATTTTTGTTATGCACTGCACTTTTGAGATTTCTTTTGAGATAGTGCCCATGATAATTTCATTTCATCATTCTCTGAGACAGGATGGTCTTGTATGTAAATTCCTTTCCAGCTGAAATCTGTTAAATATTGAATCTTACTGCACAGTGAAAAAGAATGTTGTTGTCTAGAGAAATATTATATTGCTTTTTATCTTTTAATGATTGACTTATATTATGTAGAGTCAGTCGGATTGAAGTTTTTCCTTGTAATTTAACTCAAGCGTCTGGGTAATATCATTTTGCTTGAACTGCCACCAATTTTATATGCATCATCATTACTCTGAGAACTCTAATCGTTGTGTTTCTTGTAGAAATAGTTTTTCAATTGCAATTGCACTACATCTCTGTTGTATCTGCGTTGTTTCTCTCCATCTAACATAACTGACGAAGAGAATCTAGTAATGATAACTACTTCCAGTGAATCATGTTATTGAGTATTACTTGTCACGAACGCGCTGATTTGAGGGTGTCTCTGTATGTTTAGTTATTTTATTACCTTTTATTAATTTTATCCTTTAATTAAATAGACTGTTCGGATTGAAAGTTTTTTAATTTCAACTGCAACACAAGTTAACGATTTAACTTGTTCTGTCACATATCGTTTACAAATATATATATAAAAATAAACTATATGTGAGACTTTATAAAGGGAATCTAATTAAGTATATTGTCAGAAATAGTATAATATACAGGTCATTTAATAATCTATTCCACATGAACAAAGCGATTTTTCTAACCTCTAGTTATAATTACATATTTCATTCTTATTTTAAACGTCATAATTTCTATTTGTAAGATGGTTCAAATAATACTTCTCACATAGTGGTTGAATGATTAATGGTATTTATATAACGTATGAGACAGAAGCTGTAGAGGCGTGATTTTTTTGGTAGATTTCTTCAAATGGTTTCAATGGCTTAATGCAGAAGTTTAATGATATGTACATTTTCCAATATTAAATTTAAAGATTATAGGGTTATACTTTGGAATATCGATGTCAGTAAGAAAGCAAGAAATTTCTTTGAGCAATACTTCTATTTCCATCATATAGAAGTGTAATCATATTCCGCGAGTTGTAGAATGTCTTTTGATAAACAATTAAGATATGGCATATCAAGCGTATTTTGAATTGCCTTCCGATTCTGGTTCCAATTTACATTTTTATTATCTGACATTTCTAGATTCATCTTAAGTATTTTTAATTATAAAATTCTTTATCAAATCTCTCACAATGACAGGCCGCGCAACCATACTCACTATGTAGACATATAGAGACGAGCGGGATGCGGATCTTTAACTCAATGTCGACCAGATATTGCTCTCGAGGTGAGATCGGATGCGGATGTTACACACTTTTTTAAATTTTTTGGAATGTATGTGACAAAATGCACGAAGAGAGAGCTATATAAATAGGGTATTAGGTTTTTTAATTTTTTGTGAGGTCATATCTATCTTATATTAGGAGTGTATTATCCATATGATATATATATGTACTAAAATACCTGTTAGTTATTTAGGAATCATTAAATGGTATATATAATTAATATAGAGAGAAAGGAGCAGAAGAACGAGAAGACGAGACGATGATGAAGAGAGACGAGAGAGAGAAGTATCCGAGAGAGAGAAAAGGTAAAAACAGAGGTATTGCAATAGGGAGGAGAGAGAAGAACGCAGAAAGAAAGGCGAGAGAGAGAGAGGAAGAGAGAGGGAACGACCGAGAGAGAAGAGACGCACGAGAGACAACTGAGAAGAGAGAGAGCAGAAGAAAAGAAAGAGAAAGCACAGGAGCACGTATGAGAGAGAGACTGAGGAGATGAAGAGAGAGGTACGTAGAGATGTAAGCTTGAACAAAAGAGAGCTGAGAAGAGAAGAGAGAATTGGGAAAAGAGAAAGAGGAGCACGCAGAGACGAGGATGACGAGAGAGGAGGAAGAGAAAGAGGAGTACGATGTAAGAGAGACGAAGAGGTTGAGAAGAGAGCAGAGCAAGAGAGAGACGCAATAGAGTCAGAGAGAAAGACACGAAGAGGAGAGAGAGAGAGCAGCAATGAGAGTAGACGAGAAGAGGAGGAACAAGGTGCAGAGAGTAGAGAGTGTACCAGAGAGCAAAGAGACAGATGAGACGCCAGCACGAGTGGAGAAAGAAGAGAGAGAGAGAGAGAGAGAGAAGAGAGAGAGAAGAGCCAATCAGAGAGCACGAGAGAGTATGCGTGCTTGCCATTTAGATTGCAGAGAGAGGGAGAGAAGAGAAGCAGATGTGAGAGAGAGAGCAGCAAAGACAGAGACGAGAGAGAGAGAGGATGGAAGAGAGAGAGAGAGAACCAATAGGAGGAGAAGAGAGAGAGAGAGAGTACGAGACGAGAGAGAAGAGAGAGAGACGGAGAAGAGAGAGAGAATGAAAGAGAGAGAGAGAGAGAGAGAGTAGAGATTGGCGACGAGAAGAGAGAGAGAGAGAGAGAGCAGAGAGAGATAGAGCACAGAGTGAGACGAGAGACAATGAGAGCAGAGAGAGAGAGAGAGAGAGAGAGAGAGAAGAGTCAGGATGAGCAGATGTGACGCAGAGACAAAGAAGCAGTAGAGGAGAAGGATGAGCAGAGAGAGATCCAATGAAGATGTCCGAATAGAGTTAGAGAGAGAGAGAAGAGGACAGCAGAGAGGAGATGTAGAACGCTTACGTAAAGAAGCTAGAGAGAGAATTTGTGATGAGGAAAGTGGAGAGAGAGAGAGGAGAATATAGGGGCAAGAGAGAGAAGAGAGAGAGCTAGAGAGAGAAGAGAAGGAGAGAGAGAGGAGAGAGAGAGAGAGAGAGGAGATCTGGAGCCGCGAGATCGACCGACGCACGATGCATCGTATGATAGATGACACGCACAGAGATGAGAGAGAGGAGCAGGGAAGCATAGAAGAGGGGTATGTATGAGAGGAGGAGCGAAGTATGAGATCGTAGAATGTAGATGTTGACCGAGAGAAGAAGGAGAGCGATATGGAGATTTGAATATGGAGAGACACTCGACGAGAGAGAGAGAAAGAGGAGAGATGAGGAGGGTCCTTACGACCCGCGATCAACAAATTGGATCTTACGTAAATGTAAACTTTTTAGCGATAATATTATGGGTAGAAAACCGGGTGGTGAAAGGGCCAATATTTTAGTTTTTTTTTCTTACAATGGATCTCCTTTAGCTACATTTTCTGATTTCGACAAGACAGTCGGTCATATCCTCTACCCATCTTTCATCTCTTCTCACCCCTTTCTTAATTTCTGTTTTTATGCAATTATTTTTTTTCCCTCCATGACCCTATCTACATTTCCTTTAGCCTTTTGGAAGATGGGTGATATAGACTGAGATATGGTGAGTTTTGGAGCCTAGTATAGCTAATATGAGTACATTTATAATATGGTGTTGCTCTGCACGTGTATAGTATTAATATAACTTACAGATTGTCACTAGTATTTCACTGAGGTAGGGATGGAAGAAAAGAACGGGTGAGTGGGCACAGGAGGGATGCGGGTTGGAGTAGGGTACTTTCTTAAGTCTTTAGAATTTATGTTATAGACAGGAGAAAAAACAAAGACTAAACAATATAACCTAGCTTATAGTACACTAAGCTATGTCCTTAGCTTTTTCAACAAACACGAGTTACTATTATTACCATGTGGTACTTTATCACCATTATTTTTGTATACTCTGTATATATATATATATATATATATATGTAATATATTATATATATATAGTATATATATATATATTATATATATATAACTTATATATATATATATTTATATATATAATAATATATATATATATAGTATATATTGATATATATATATATATATATATAATTATATTCCATGACAAATTAACTATAGTATAACCCACTAATCATAGAGCACTAACATGAGCTCACATATTTTTACTCACAAATTGAATCTGTTAAGTTAAGCTCTAATTCTAATTGGTTATCGCCTAGTGAGGAGGTAAAAAAAAAAAAAAAACTTACTGGAAAAAAATTACAAAACAAAAGGTTTAGTGGATTCTAAGTCTTCCTCGAGACGCAAATTTCCAAATTTTAATACTTAGGGTATCTGTTTGTCAATACTTGCAGATGTCCACTCGCGCTCACTTATTTGGTAAATTTGATTTTCTTACTTTATAATATTAATGTAAATTTTGTGAGTGTAATGAATATATAGTACTAATTTATATATCTTAGAGGCGATTCTTAAAACGTAATGTCTTAAAAAAACCTATTTAAATTGCCTGAAATTTATAGTCTATAAGCCTCTAAACATGGTTGGGTGTGATTTACCACATAAATGGTTTCCAGTTCTGGGAATATTGTATATTGCCCTCTGCTCATAAATGAGTATGACTCGATCATTCAATAGGTGAGGTTCGTATTAGACCATCAGTCACTACTCTGGATAGTTTGTGAGCGAACCTTCATAATCTTTTCTCTAACGCAGGGAGGAGCCACCACCTCCAAGATCATTTCATCACACACTTTCTCCAGTGCCCGAACCAGACATCTGCAATGCCTATTTTTCAGTGAGAAAGTATGAGCGGCATTTTATTTATAAGCAGTCAGGATACACCAACCGTGGGTAACAAACCTTTCTCCTTTCCTTCTAATATACTAACAACTATTACACAGTGTCTTTATTTATAGTACCTTTTTCTTTAAAATGGCACATTCACCCATGCCTAAAATTTTTTTGTGAGCTTGCATGATAACCACTTTGCATTATAAACAGATATACCGATCTTTAAAAAATCCTCATTATATCCAATATGTTTCGATTTATTGGTGATGTCTTTCTTGAGTATATTGCACTCTCATAATCTAAACAATCTCCTACTAAATTCAAATTTTATTAGAGTTGAGAGTTTCGTTATGACACTTTTTAACATCACCGAGTTTATTAAATATCTCCTATGAGGTCTCTACTCTTTCCTTTTTGGTTGTCAATTTCTATACTGTTTCTTTAAGCACCTACTAGAATAGGAGAGTTCTACCCCAGTTATGAATTGCAACTCCTCGAACACTATAAAAACCCAAACCCTCTTGCCCTCTTTAACAGTTTTCCCTCATCCAATATCGAATAGTTTAAACTTATATTTATGCGGTGATGCATTAAATTTGCCCGCGAGTCTTTTTACCTTTTTCCAATACTTATACTGAGTATATAAACATTTTCAACTATAATTTATTATCGAGTGAGATATATAATTGAGAAATGACTTATATCAATAATAAATCGATCATTCCTTAGGATTATCCTTTTGCCGAGTTAGGTTTAATTTATATATATATATCATACTATGTATAGTTAATATTTATATTATAAATATTAATATTTTTATCATATAATTTATATATACTACAAAATTTAGTTGGATTATGTTACGCTAATTATTATTACTCATCTAACAAATCTTTCTTTTCATTTTATACTGAACTCGAGCATAGTAAATCCAACTAGGAACACTCGCTATACGTGACGTCGTTGATGCTACTTCTTTGGTGTAACCCCCAATGTATCACTAATCTAGCGCTAAGCCCCACTTTAGAGACCATCGAGTCCACAACAATTCAAGAGCAAATTGATTTATCATGTATTTGGGGACACTAATTGAGTTGTTTGTCATGTGATCTGTTTCTTGATACATCATTCTAAAATAAAAATAAAATTCATGTTGTAAAAATTAGGGTGGTGTAGCGCGTATACACCAGAATGCAGTAACGAAATGACCGTAAATGCTAGAGGGAGATATGAAAAGAAATATCGGAGCGAGCGAGAAGAGAATGAGTTCTCATAATGAAAACAGTTGGATGATATTTTGATTGATAACTCATAGGACGCAGAGTTAAAATTAGGTATTAAAATAATATCCATTTTATTTTATATTATTATTTTACATTTTCTCATTATAGTAATTAGAATGTGGTGGCGTATTAAATAGTATATACATATATATATAATACATCTCACGTAGTTTATATATATATATTAGAGTATATAAATACATACTTAAGTAAACATATATCGTGTAGTAGACAATAAAGCTCTTGCTATATATTTTATCTCACTCACCTTATCTGTTTATGCATATATATGTAACAACTATATATTTAAGAGTATACTATAAGTATGTTATATGATGAACTTAGGATCATCAACAAATACCTATGTATTTAACCGAAGTAGCAATCTTGTATGATCAAAGTGGTTATATATAACAGTACGGTCTACAAATTAATAAAGATATTAATATATAATCCTATATTTTTGAATTCTATTGACAATCCATTTATCTTTATAATAGTATTTTTTGCATATTAATTACAATCAAATTGTAATATGGATTAATAAATATACGATTCAAAGATGATGAATTCTTTTGAGTACGTTAGTGAACATGAATCTACTGCACCCGGCTCACAGAGAAGCGGTCACATCAGCCCTTTGTCAAGAGCCTCCTACTGGGGGCTTCTGAAAAATCCAGCATACCATTGTGACCGCGGCACCTGTGTAAATATTATTGTCCTTCATTGTGTCAAAGAGAAGATTTTGGACTCGCAGGAAATGGTACTATTCTGCAAGTACAGAAGATTCTGAGACAACTCAAGTATAATATAGTATTCACTTTCCTGTATTAAAAATACGTCCTAAGATTACAGTAAATCAAAATGGGTTTGATATACCTTGAAGGGGAGATGGATTCTACTTCTTTTCCTGTCCACAAGTATACAGGAAAAGCAAGTTATACTTGCTAGAGACTCGGTGGGAAAAGCATTCGGAACAGAGATTACAGAATGATCTTTTAAGGTCGTTCTATTATTTTACAGACCTCGGTTATAGTTTGGTCCAGCTGGGGACAATTTCGATGAGGTTTTAATTGGGCGACTGAGATGATGGGTCGTAGGCAGACCTGTGCAATAGATTTCTGAGCAAATGGAAGAGTGAGGGGTTTTGCACCGTACTGAGATGGAGCAGATATTAATGATTGGATGTGTACAAATAAGGAAGGCTCGTGGCAACGTATCACCTCAGTGTAAGCTCTCTCTTTCGATCTCGGCTGGGAGGAAGACCACTCGACTTAGATGAATTGACAGTTTTATATATGTCTCTAAAAGATTTCGACATCACGCCTCGCTTAGTTATATCCATTCGTACGATCTCCAGCTACTGCGTCTTTTGTTATTAGGTCTTTTGGGCCAATCGAGTATATTACGTGTATTTGAGCAGGGCTAGTGTAGTCTGAGCTGTCTCTGTCATGAGGAGTATTAGTGGAGATGATTGTTATGAAGTCGGTTTGAAGATTTGTGCAGGAGATGTGCAGGCTTTGCCGTGGAAAGTTGTATGCGCGCTATGGAACATTTACGTCGGTGCCGTTAGAACTTAGAGTGATAGGTGGTCGTAGGGTTGGTGGATTTTAGCGTCGGTCGGTGATTCTTGTGTATGCATGCTGAGATTTGGGAGCAGTTGATGCTCTGTGTTAGTGGTGTTTGTGTCTCGGATAAGTACTATCGTCACTAGGAGGGTGGTGTAGCGTCTATATGTCGTTTCTGGGTTGTGTGTGTGATTCAGGTGTTGGGTGATTTTGTTCGGCATTCTAGAAGATATATTTTTGTATGGTGCTTTGTGATCGGGAGATTTGTGGTTTAGAGGACGACATGGCGAATCGAGGAAATTTTTAGTTACCATTTTCGCTTCAATAAATCAACCTACCAGTGTTTCTTTATTTGCTAATACGTGTGAGTGGGATAGGTGGGTTAGTAATTGTGTTGTTAGTAAAGTGATTTTCGTGACTTTTTTGTTAGCCTGTGCGAGGCGAGCGTACGACAATGTGATAATAGTGCAAAACTAAGGTGGAACTTTTATAAGTTACTTGAGCTGTGTTATAGTAGCTTGTTTTTTGCATTTAGTCTTCTGGGTTAGATGTGATGTGGGTAGTTAAAGAGGAGTTCGGTGTGTGACTGAAGTGGTGGTCATTATGGAGCATAGTATGGTAGCTGTGCGGTATTTGATAGTTCATTGTGTGTGGGGCGCGGTAGTGGGGTCGTAAGAGTGGGGGTTAAAGAGTTGTTTTGATATGCCATGTTTGTGTATGTGTAGTGTAAGTAGTGTATGGGTCATTATATTAATGGATGGAGGTTTGGTGCGTGTGTGTGAGTTATCCAATTAGGAAGAGTAGGAGCGTGAGAGTGAGTGATATTGACGTCCGAGCGTGAGGTGGCTTATGGCTGTTGTTCTGTAAGTGTGTGGTGTTCGATATGTCTGACTGTGCAGGGTGCGGGGGCTGGGAGGGTTGTGGGAAGTGTTTTTGGATGTTTGTGGGGTTTTCTCGGTCTGTTCTTGGGTTGTGGTTAGTGGCCGTTTGTGTGGTGGTGGTGGCGCGGTAGGGGTGCGGCGGTTGTGTGGTTTTCGGGGTGTGGTGGGACGGTTGATAATTTGTGATTCGTTGTCCCTGTGGTGTGTGTGCGTGTTGTTTTTTGTTTTTCTGTGATGTGGCTTGGTGTGGAGTTTGTGAGTGGTTTGGTTGTTCTTTGTGTTGGAGTTGGTTTGTTTTAATTAGTTTGTAATGGTTGGGTGATTTGGTGGGATGTGGTGAATGGGTTTATGGTGATGGAGTTGTTTGGGAGGTGTGTGTGTACGCAGTGAGGCGCAGTGTGGAGGTCTCTGGCGCGTGCTGAGTTGGATTCTTGGAGGGTGCTGGTGGTTGTTGGGTATAGATATATAGTGTATGTGTGAGGTGGGTCGGTTTGTGGTGTTAAAGTTTGTGGTAGGAGATGATTTCGGTTGGACTGTGGAGGGTAGAATTTTCATTTGGTTGTTTAGTGTTGTTAGATGGATATAAACGGAATGTGGATCGTTGTGTATATTTTGTGAGGAGAGCGAGGTAGATAGTGTATGCTTTGTTGTTGAATGCGCACTATGTGGTGCGAGTATGTTGGCTGGTAGTGGTGATTATTTGCGAGGCTAGGGTTGCGTGTTGGAATAGAGGTGAGGTATGTAAGCTAGGATAGTGTGTTGTGTGATTGTTGTGGGTAGTGTCAGTTGGAGTCAAATGCAATATAAGGTGATGGGGGTATAGCGGGGGCAGATTGTGATGTGAGTTATGCGGGTGGCGTATGGTGTGGTGATGGTATCTGTAGTGCCTTTCTCGGTTGATTTCTTTACTGAGATGGCAATTAAGGCAGATTTGTGGTTGTAGTGGTGCCTTTGGTGGTCCTCATGTTGTTTGCCAGGTTAGTGGATTGGTGATTAGGTGGTGGGATATGTGCGGGCGCGATAAATTTGTAGATAGGTGGATAGTGATTCTGTTTGGTTTGGGTTGCAAATGGCTCAGATAGCGGTGTTGATATTTCTCTACGAGGGGGTTCCGTACTGTGTGGGTGTGTAGTGATGTGTTGTAGTTGCTATGTTTCTGCTAGAGTGTTGGTTGTCCAGATATATCCCTGGAGCTGTCTATGGTTTAGTGAGAGGTCGGGGAGATGGTCGAGGAAGTGGGTGTCGATCGAAGTGCAAGGCGGGGTTGGCATTTGTGTTTTTTGTCGCAGCGGGATTGTGTTTGTCTCTGTAGGATATTGTATAATGACGAGTGTGTCTGCATAAATAGGCGTGAATATGGATAAGATAAGGATAAAACAGTTGTGATGTCATTTCCGGATGATCGTATTGTTTTGCTGCCTGTGATACACGGAGAGGAAAGATGGTGTGTCAGGTGTATATACATTTGTGTGGACTTCTATAGAGCTGTTATGGTCTTATAGAGAGTCATACTCTCGTGTGTGTGGTGGTGCGAGATGTTTCGGTTATTGATTTGCTGCTTCCAGTGGTGTAGAGTATTTTAGTGCGCTGGATCGATTCACATCTCATTTTGTTCGTTTATGGGTATCTTATGGGGGGTGTGAGAGATAGAATGTAATGAGTTGAGAGAAAAGATCATGTGAGCCCTGTTTAATACTAAAGATCCCAATCTCATGAGCATCAGCCATTAGTTTTCGCCTCGAGGATTGTTTTTCTCCTCCAATTCTGTTATTAATCTGGAGCACTGACGATGTTAGATAGAAAGTGTATAAGAAGGGGTGAGACTTTTTAAGCTCGATTCTAGCGAGGCTCACTCACAAAGAATTTTGTGCATGGCGACAGAGTTTGCAAACGATAATAAAGATCAATTGTTATCGTCGCACGATAAAAATGTTTGTGTTCAGCTCGTGTTATGAATGTGGTACATCATGTTAAGTGGCATGCTAGAATGAGTCCTAGAAATATTTTGAACCCTGTGGGGGTAATACAGAAATTTGGCGAACCGGGTCATTTGTGACTAGGAATCTTCCTTTATTCATACTCGATTTCTCTTTTTTTTCTTTAAAAGAAAGGGCACTGCAATGATAACGTTTTGTGAGTTGGGCTTAGATAAAAATGGAACGAAGCCATGAGGTGTATTACTTCGTGTCTTCATCTGTAGGAAAAACACCTTATATTGAACAATATCAGAGTTAGTTTGAAGTTTTGAACCGGTTTCGCTAATGTAAACAAGAAAGGAGTCTAGCAAGCAAGAGACCTAGAGAGAGTGCTATTGAAATTAATGTTTATGCTGGCTTATCGACGTAGAGAATTATAAGGAAAATTGTAACATGGGGCAATCGGTCAGACGGTGTGAATCAGTCTACATACATTCACTGATCTGATTGGCAAACAGTAGATTAATAACTAACTCAGAGAGCATATAGTAGAGCACTATATAACTATCACTACCTCCATTTGCAGGAACGCCTTCATTAAACATGAATAAATGTGGCGTGTCAGAACAGAAGATTCACCAGATAAACTCTCTGATATTATAACCTGTATAAGGAAACAGGAAAGTGGCCATTTGGGAGAAAGATATAAAGAGGGAGATTTGTTGGGTCTCGTTCAGGAGAATCCAAGGCGAATGGAGTTTATAATGGATTGTAATTCACCCACTCTCCTTTCCGTGATATGTATCTGTGAGTCAGTGATAGCCGTTGTTTCATAGAGGTCAGAAATGAAACATACAAAAAAGAACCCAGTTCTTCACACGTATGAGATAGTAGGCCTAAGATTCTCCGAGAACTCGTAATTGGTCTTAGTACTATTTTACACATAAGGTGGTTTCAGAGCAATCGAGATGGACGATTCTTTTGAGCACGCTTACGCAAAAAAAGTCAACGATTGAGAGAAGTTGAGTGAGAACACGGCTATGCTCTAAGAAAAAAACAGGGGTAGTAAAAAGCGCCAGAAACCTATTCTTATCGACTTGCCATCGCTCATGCCATTAAATTGTATACAGGTCAGTGACATAGAGAATCAGCAGCGAATATTCGTTCCTGTGGTTTGCTGCACAACTTTCGGGATTCGTTTTCGTTTCTCTCTAGAGGTATGGGAAAGAGAAATCTGACATAATAATTAAGTGCTGTACGTCCAAAAAATAGATGAAAAAGACACGAGTTCCGATCCAGGAGGTTATTTCTCTGTTACATTATCAGATCTTTCTAATTGTCAGACAAAAAATTGCTCGCAGCGCTCGTGCAGCTGGATGATGGATATTTTGTTGAACAAAAACATCAGGACGTGTACAGAAAAATACTCAGGTCCTAAGAAGACCAAACGTGCGAGGCACAAACGTAAAAAAAGAACTTCGTCTCTTTGACTGTTGTGTTTGAGATCAATATTAGAGAACTGAAGTTTGAGGATATAGTAAACTCTCTTGCAAACCTCTCTGCAAAGATGTAAAAAGCGAGGATGGTTTGAAGGTTATGAAACTATCTTTACACCCTTGTCTCAGTCTGTTGAAAATTAGTTGTCAATATCAGCACAAAATTTCGTAAGATGTAGATTCCAGAGAAGCGCGAGAGCATAAACGTAAAGTACAAGTTTTGTTCCTAAAATGTCTGTGTAACTCATAGAAAAACGTGAACCGACTGTGGGAGAAGGGAAGTGTATATTAAAGGAGAGTGCCTTGAGTGATCTGCCTGAGCGAGGAGAGTATTTCTCATCTTTTATTTTTAGCTCGAGGCTTATCTCCACCTAAAGGAATGTGCGAGTTGTGTAGTTTAATCAGGATTTCAGAAATTAGGTTGTGCCATAATTCCGGCTCCTAAATAAACTCGGGACATTTAAGTAGTTTTCAACTCAATTTCTTAAATAATATTTAATACCATTATGTTTAAAAAGAAGAGCGTATTGAACGATTATCCGCCGAGTATCATCGCTATGAGAGCGCGACTCCAGGAATAGCTAAATATTTAAGGTATGTACCTCTTAGCTTGTATTTGACCTGTAGAGTTTTCTTCTCTCTTGTTCCAGGATATGCAGCCTGTTGCGCTACGTCGTTGGCGCACCACATAACCAAGGGGTTTTTGCTCAGTCGAACACAGCCTTGACCATGAGGCAAAGACTGAACAGGATTCGGTAAGCTTAACCGAGCACTAAGAGCGCCACCACGCGAGATGAAAATTTTCTGGAAAACAAAAGATACAGAAATGCATTTACCCAAGTCGTGAAAATTGGTTGTCTATGTTAATGAGACATGGAAGAATAAGGACGAAAAGAAGAGAATAGCATTTTTGTGGCCTGAATGACTAAAAGGACAATTAGCCCAGACTCACCTCGCTCTGAAAAGGAAATTCCGCTTCACGTTAGGGATTCCTATTTATACATGTACACAAGATTAGCTGGAGTTTGTGGGGTTTATGTTGCTATTTGTGAGGCATTAGAGAGCAACAAAACTCACTTAAAGCCTATTGGGGCTCAAAGATGATCACTTGCGAGACAATTTTATTACGTTTTCAACCTACAATTTCTTATAATAATATTGTAATACCAATTTTATGTTAATAAAATGGCAAGATCTGGGAATATACGAGCTTCATTGAAATGAAATATAAAAATACAAACTTTATTGGCACGGGGGACCAAGTGTTCATTAAGAGCGATCGCATATGTGAGTGAGAGAAATTGGTGAGCAAGATAGAGGGAGAGAATATCAACACTGAACATAGAGAGACAGTGTGTCATGCTATACACGTTCATCCCCAAAATGTAGCGTGGAGGGTCCTGTCGTATTAAAGACATCGTCCCAGGGTCCAATCTTCGCTCGAAAAGGGGGTTAAGGAGATCTATGGTCTCCTGGACTGACTGCTCGAAGACATTAATCCTATATATATATACATAATACCCAATTATAAACCGAAGTTGACAAAGTCGCATCAATATAAGGGTGTTTGAGCTCGGAGGTTTGATATTGTCAAAATGGTATTGTATCTCCCATTTTATTACATTAATGTCAAGTTATAATATCCAATATAAATAATTCTAATGGTTTTAACAAAATTATTAAAAACCAATAAAGATATATGAAATAAATAAACCTAAGTAGTCACTCTACATATATAAACAGGCTTTTACAGCTATAGTGCAAGTTAGTTGAGCGGTGCGTCCTGTAGAATATTCTTATACTTTTTTCTTTCGGAATCCTCTCCACCTACTAGTCTTGCTTTAACAAACCCGCCTTTTTCCTTCTTTTCATTTTTTTTCTGTCATCTATCCCACTTGATCTTTGGCACTCACTTGTTAAAAAAATATATCAACTAATATTTTACCCTAAAATATATAATCACTTTTTATGATATGTAGTTTGGATATTATACCTAACATTTAACTAGTGAGCTATCTCACTATACATACTATATATAACCTCATTTTCAAGCTATATAATTACAGTCTTATCCAAACTTAGTATCTTTTAATATTTTGTCTCTCATACATACCTTTTGTCTTCAATAAATTGAATCATTAAAAAAAAAAATCACTATTCTTTCCTCACTGCTAGGTATATATTATATAATACGTAGTGATTAGTTTATTCACCAATTCCTTAAAAATTCAATCCAAGATAATATTTGTCCTGTCTGAGTAAATTCTATAGGTACTCACACATTATATATGACAAAATACTCAATTCGCAAGGTCAATGACTTCACGAGCTAGTTAGCTTGTTACCTGCTCTTATTTCCTTATTAATTTTATTAACCGTATAATTCTATCTCTATATTATATATTCCCCTCATTTATATAATATATACTTGATCTCTTTCCTATTTTGCTCTGAGACCGCTATACTAACTTTCACTTATCATAATCCAAGTATTTTCTCTTTCTAATTTGGGAGGGACTCTTACTCTTTTATTCAAGTTCAATAAATGCACATTCTTCTTTCTTCTTCTTTCATTACATCCAGTTAAACCTCTATTGAACCAAATTTGCATTTCTTTTCTATTTTACTATTTAAGTTTCATATCTCATATCCAAACTCTTTTTATTCAAATCTTTTCTTTTACACACCCTCGATCCTTCGTACTTCACTTGCTTATTCACTTCTATTCTTTTCACAAATTTTCTACTTGGTCTAATTCCTTGTATTATAAATGAATATGAATACTTTTTTTACCTATATTCTTGAGTTTTACAATTTTATCCATTATTTCATAGCACGTACTAATCTAACCGCCTCTATAATATTTATTTTATATTTTTTAGTTTATTATTATTTTCACTCAGTCTATCTATACTAGATTAGATATCTTGCTGGCCCTTCACTCTATTTTCCATTAGATTCTCAATAATTCTTCACTACTTATCTATAATAAATTAAAACTTCCATCTCCATAATATACCTACAGCTTTCTCTACCTAACCTTTATTAGAGAGTATCATCTTCTATACATTTTCTACTATACTATAATGCTTAATTATCATTTATCTATCCATTATATTTTCGTACGTATTGTGCGCAAGACTGCAAATAAGTTAATTGGTGTAGTTTTGAGAGCTTATCAATTCACTACTCATTAGCTTTATGTTGGGGCGCATTGCTTATTAAATTCTCATTTAATATACTTTTCTCCGTAATAAACGAAATTTTTTCCTTTCTAAACTAGAAATGGTCTATCAGTGTTTTTAAATTTTTAGGAAATTCGGCACAGAGCTTTATGCAGTCTCCCTATCCCAATTTATCTACTACCCAAATTGGTCTATGGGAGTAGAAATACAATCTACTTAAAAATATTAATTATTAAATTTTGGCGCCATTTCATACTATTTACGACTGTTTTTAGGGCAGCTAATTAGACGCAATTTAATAGAAAATTTATATTCTTGCCCCTTTGTGAGTGTATAAATCTCTAGTTAATCCTTCCTCTTTTATTTTTTTCTCATTGAATATCTAAATAATACCCACGCATTCTTTTTTTTCTAACACATAAATCCCATTGCTCCCAAAATAGATTCCTTTATTGCCAACTTTAGGCAGGACCTTCCTTTTGAGATGAGAGCTGGGATGTAATCAAAAGTAAATTTTTTATACGTTGAATCTCTCTGCTTAAAAATAAACTGATTGTCTTAATTCTCTCTAATATAGAGGAGAATTCATTTTTTTAACCTGTTGTTTCGGTCGAGACACAACATTTCCGGTGGTCCAAAAAAAAACTTAATCGTCTCTACTTGGTTGCCAAAATAACATAGTAAAAAGTAGTATAGCTGTTCTAACACTCAGGAACGAATTTATAATTTTCTACCTTTTTTATTTCTTAACCTTAGAGACATCAAGCACCCTTGATAGTAATTCGGTCGATAGCATAAAGTTGCCTAGAGTTAAAGCCACTCATATCTCTACATTAAAAGAAATTTTGTTCGCCCGTTCCAATTCTCCCTAAATCCATTGCAAACCGTTTCATTTGAAAACTGAGCACCCATAAGAGAAGCTCCATCAACGGGTTTTTGGAGGTCTGAGGATATTCATTTAATTTGGTACCTGAATACAAGACATATCAATAGGAATATACCTAATTTAATTTTTTTTTCCACTGACTTTGCAATATTTCCCTTCCTTTTAGATACATTTTCAATCTCTCGGTAGCAGAAATTCCAATCATTAATATGTTAATATCTTATTTCCAATGATGTTCGATAGCCCATTTTGAATCCAAACTGAACGAATGTTAATGTTCACGGATGCGTTTACCTCTTCCTTCCCTATGCGCCTGTTTATATAGAATTGCTCATAGTTTTTCAATTCACTAAAGAGACACTACTAGAGGCCTCACCACAGGATACTCACTATAAATATAATAATTTATTATCTATATTATATTTTTATATACTTTTTAAGATTTAACGTTGAATATGTATTTATTTTTGAGTTGTAACGTTTATTCACTATATTATTTTAATATTAATATATTCTATGAATGAGATGACGAATTAGACTAGAGAAAACAAATTTTAAATCCTTAAGCATCCATATTCCTAATATATTTCAATATATCATAACTTAATATTATCTTTTAATCTAATTTACTTATTTATGTCCATGGTTTCTATTGAATCCCTATACACTAGTCTGGAAGAGTCCATGCATGGTATTAAATTTATGTCTCTCTAAATTCTCCCAGCGATTATCAGGCTTTTAAAATGAAAAAAATCCTCAGTGATTTCCAAATTTACTGGTATCTCTAACTCTCTTTTAAAAATGGCTTCTCTCATATTTTACTGTTGTCCCAGACTACACATAACTTCCTTCTTTCAAGCGCGATTCCTCTCTTGACTGATTGCAAATTAGTCCTGTGCTTTATCTCCTTAATCTGCAGCTTGGTACTCACCTATACCACTCCATCATTTATCCCATACACAACTTCGCTTCTCTCTCCACACAAAAAAAAGTCTTGTACAACCTGTATGTTAAAAAATTACGATAGCGTGGAGTGTAAGTTCCTCGCACTAACATATTTCTTTACTTCTTTTCTCTACGAAATAGCTTACTTTTCTTATATAGTACTGTTATTGTTACTTTGTTTTTTTACTTTCTCCTTTTGATTTCGCCCCTTCTCTAACACATGGGTCTTAAATATTTGTAATACGTAATGTTCTTTCGCCTATTATGATATGCCATTTCGATTGAGAAACGCAAGTGGAATTTGATTGCTCGATATATAAGTTTGAGTATATATTTAGACTGATCTGCTGCTGTATATTTATACTGATTATACAATTTTTGTGATTTAACGTTGGTTTGGCATCGTTGCGTCTGGAGGGAATCTATTATTGGGGTGATAATTTCCGTGTTGCTCGCTTAGCTATATTTCGAGTCATTTACCGTTTTCAGCTGATTATTCGATCACCATGCCTACTTCAAGATCTATTTCTCTTTATCCTTTCCTCCACTTAGGAATTACTTATTAACATCGCTTTTATTGTTTCAAATGAAATGACATTGCCTTTTCCACAACTTGCTAAAACTAAATGAATTACCCTCTACGTCTATGCCCCCGTTCTCATTCTCATTGCTAAGAATAAAGATATCCTCGTTCATATCTTTTGGTCATCTGCTCCCTCCTCAGCTGTTGTGCATATCGTCTGATAACACATGTCTTGCTCCAAATATTTTACCCCGAATGTCCGCATTAAGGATTCTTCCTTTCTCTCAACTAAATCATTAGAAAAGAAATCACACTCCTTAATTTTTATTTGAATTGGAACAGTCACCGTTGTCCTTAGCCGCAGAAAGTATCTTTACACAAACCTCCAATTTCTATCCTCATTATCGACCGACTACTGACTCTCCTCACCTTCTTCATAAGATCATCTTAACTTTTTATTTCCAAACCACCTGGATATTTAACATGGTTCCTTTTTACTATCAAATAGCCAATGTTTCTAATCTTTTCCATTCCATTCTTCTCTCCCATAGAACTATTGGACAGCATCACCGCTCCTATCTACTATCTCTTTTTTCCTGAACTCCCCAGAATTCTCTCCAATTTACTTCACTATTGTCCTGGAAATCATAGTATGAAAAAATAATATTTCCAACTACCAATTGATAAATAAAAAACAACCACAAACAACGAAATTATAAACAATTTACTTCATAATTTCAATTAATATAAATAAGCTTTATATGACACTTGTAGTAAAGTAACATTATATAAAGTAAATTATAATATATTAAAAATATTGTTTTATTGTGTCCGCGTTATATAAGACATTATGAATCCATTCCAACTCTTCTAATTTCAGAAGAAATTGAAAATAAACGACTGGAGATTTTTCATTTTTGCCCGTTCAATATTGGAAGCAGTAACGGCCCTATTTTAAGACTATTAAAAGTTCAATCGTAGGCGAAACAAAGTTGCACTCTCGACATCTGCACTTTCACGTTAACAAGAGGCATCACGCCAAGAAACCACCCCCATTCGAGAAAAAAACCCTGAAAAGACAGGTCAATCGGGAGCAAAAGATAAATCAAATTTGCAAATCTGTGAAAGGAGATGAGTTCTACGAAAACAAGGAGATGCTGCCTACAGAAATGAGAATCTTTCAGTGTGGTGGCATGAAATTGGGCCAAGGTTTCCATTATCAGTGCTTGCAAGCAAGCAAATCTTTATCAGTCCCTCCCTCATCAGTCGAGAGCGAGCCAGTATGTATATTTGTTAGTGTAGGTGGGAATTAATTAATACAACCAGCCAAATGAAACCGTATTACAGAGTACAGTGAATAGCTTAATGTTTTTGCATCCCAATTTGAGAATTGAAATGAATGATATCTTTATCTTAAATGAGCTATCATATTATTCAATGTCAACATTTTTTTTATGGGAGAAGGAATGTCTTTTATTTTGTCCTTTTTTCAGCTGATTCTTAATTGAGGCCCCTTCTTTCATTATTTTTAAGAGATTATATTTGTCATAAGATAAACGCCTCTTCTTGTAAATTGGAATAATGTTAAAACATAAAAGCTAGTAGCTTAACTTTGTTAATACTTACTGGAAAAATGGAAAAATTTTTGGAACAAAATATTGACAAACATAAAGTTATTATTATTAATATTTATTTTGTATGTTTTAGGTATTCTTAAGAGTATGTATTTGTATAATGTATTATAAAAATAAATATACTTGGGCACGACCAAACAAAAACTAAATGAAACAATGAGACTAAGTATTTTGTGGTTGGTAAAGAGGGATATAAGTCAATCATAGGAGTTGCTAGCAGTGATTACAAATGTTTATCTTAATATTGACTAGGTGCTAAATCTATATAATTAAATTTTAACGGGTAAATCTGGTCCCCTTAAAAAAATTGCAGATATCGGCACCTAAAAAAAAAAAAAAAAAAAAAGAGTATTCAGATCGTAGTACAATTTGCGTTTTACTCCGTCGTGCAGTTTGGTTAATAGCGGATGTATAGTGTGTAGGGCGAGTGATCGTTAAGTTGGGAACACGACCGCTGCGGATGAAACTCCGAGAAGAGAATAGTGGATGGCTCGGTGCAACGAATGTACTGAAGGAGTAAAGAATGACGAGTTGGCCAAAGAGAGCGTAGATAAAGGTGCAATGATAGAGCACTTGCAAACGTAAACATCAGGCGGGGTTTTGTTATTAGGACCGATTCATGGTTGTGGCCCACCTGGGCCCAAGGGATTAGAACCCTTTACATTGACGAAGTTTTACCATAGTGAGGGCCACGAGTCGCGGTCCATCAGACATGCATCGCTAGGGAGTGGAATTTTTCTGTCTGTGAAACGAGTTTTTTCACTAAAATTAATTGGTACAACTAGAGGGGACGCGTAAAAAGGCTGGGGCTTTTTCTTTCGAACATTGTCATACTCCCTGCTAAAACTGGCTTTTCTTCTCCGATGCTTGTGCGGCTGCTTACTTTCCCAATCCTCTGGGGAAAAAAAAGGGCAGATAAAGAAAGAAATATAATATAATATATATATAATATAAATCAAATATATATATTAATATGAGTATATATATATATGATATATATTATATATAATTAAAAATAGTAGTATATATTTTATATATACGGTATATATATTTTTATATTATATATAGTTTTATTATATACTGTCGTGGCGCAGGAGGTTAAGTCCGGCCGCTCTCATATAGAGGAGGCTGGTTTATCCTCCTGGCTGTTAGTTGGGTTTTTAATCTAATCTGAAGGCAAGCAATTAAACTCGATGCGAACACTTGGTTGGGCCTGGGTTTTTGGGATTGCGGCTTAAGATTCAATTTTCCTGTGTCCCCACTGCATAGGGGGATAAAGCAGTTAAAGTTAGTTTTTGTTTATATAGTTATTATATTATATATATTTATATATATTATATGATATATTTATATATATATATTTATATATATATAGTAATATATATATATATAATATATATATATATATATATATATTATTATATATTATATAATATATATTATAATATTGAGAATAGAAAAATAAAAATAATTAGATAATAAAGTTTATTTTTCATAATTTTTACCCGAGTTCGTCGTCGTCGGTCATACGTCTGTTCGTCATCTATCATATGTCATCTCATCATCATATCTTTCCATTTTTCATGGTTCCTCTTCTCCTCAATCAGATTCTTCATCACTTTCAATTCTCCTTCAGTTTTACGTTTTTTTTTTCTGGTCTGTTTCGCCTCATGGCTATTTTTTTACACAAATTTTATTATGAGTAAAAAATTATTAGAAAAAGACAGACTAAAAAAAGTTATATTAGGATTGTTAAAAGAACAAAAAAAGTTTATTATTAGGCGATGACTTCTAAAAATACAATTTCTCGACATTTAGTGAAATAAAATTTAAGTAGTTAATCAAACCTATTTAATGTATGACATTCAATCTCAAAAGGCATGAAAAATATTAATAGAGAAAAATGTATAAAAAAACAAAGATTTTTGTTTTTATAATAAATACAATAACCCACAATAAAAATTAATGGTGATAAGTAGCGGATTTTACGCTAAAAAAAAAAAATTGAACTACATAAATAATAATAAGATTATTTAAAGACTTAAGCTTTGTAATCAATATACCTGCTAGTTGGCTTTAAAAATGATTCAAAAAATTGTTTCTGACAAAACCTACAAATCCTGCCACTAGGCTAATGGAATTATTCAATTAAAAACAAAGAAAACATGTCATACCGTAATGATATTAACAGGTTAAATCTATTGTTTTTAATCAAATAAGTAAAGGCGTATAACAGATGAAATTTTTAAGTATAGGTAATAAATTCATTAATTTAATCTCAACCAAGTTTATTATACAGAAGTATTTTGGACTGTAAACCTTGCGTTTTAAATAACCATCAGAGACATCACAATGTACCGAGGGATACCTGCGAAGTAATTGTTTGAATTCATGTATTCTTCAATTAAGAATGAGTTTGAATGATTCAATAAGAAAAAATACATTTCCCATTAAAACGATTTTATTATTAATTAATATGAACATTTTTATTAAAAAAAAAATCTTGATGCAGGTAAATGGAACCCATAGCCTGGCAAATTAATGTCCATTGAGTGGTTCTATATAAAGCACAAAAGACGAAATATTGTTCTTTGGGCATTCTTTCTTCCCTCACCCCCAAAAATAAAACGTTTAAATAATTACCTTTTTTCGCATCTTCGGTGTATTGTTAGGATTTTTCAAAAATAAGGCGTCAAGTCTAAGACATGCAACCATGCGTGCAGACTTTATAACTAATTCTCTTTCTTCTCTGAGGCGTGGCTCACTGCTCCCTTTTCAGTTTCAAAAATGTAGAATATAATACTGAAAATGTAATAAAATTTAATACAGAATTAAGATTTTGAATTATTACAATGTTCAAGTGCTATGCTAATGACCACAATTCATAAGAATGATACTCACTTTGTGCGTTTAGCCAAAAAGAAAGTGCCTTTCAATGGATTTTGCAATTAGTAAAACTTCTGTTACTTTTTTTCTTTATACTCCAGCATCGCATCAACCAAACTATTTCTCTGATGGGATTATATATAATATATATAATATAATTATATATATTAATATTATATTATATATATATTATAATAGCGGTGTATATTATTATTATATTATATATATATATAATATATAATATATATATATAATATATTATGATATATATATTATATATATATATATATATATTATATATATATATTAATAATATATATATATATATAATATAGGCGCTCCATTTTTTGTCTTATTATATATATATATATATATATATATCTATATAATATTATATATATATATATATAAAAATATTATATATTAATATATAATTGATGCAGCGGACAGTGATGATGTGAACCACATCATTGCCTGCTGCATGATTTATCTTTGTTTCAGTTGCAAAATACTATTGAAGATAATTATAGATTATTTATTAATGTAATTAATAAATGTAGCAAAAAATAGTATAATATAGTAATAGATTCCAAAGAAGGATAAAAGATATATTGAAGAAACTGAAGGCAACTGAATGAAGAAACTAGGGGGCTGCTTAATGATGAAAATGGGGAGTGAAGATAACGAGCCCGAACATCTAAGAGGTCAAAAGGAATAGGAAATCTTATACTGATTCATTTCATCCATTGAGTATACTCTTATTATTATTAATATTGACGTTATTCTATATTTCTGACTGGTGTGGACGATACTCTTTATACGAGACTATACTAATAGACAACTAACATATTATTGTCTATAATCATTTCACTTCATTTATTGTCACATCAGTATCTCACGTCACAATCAAGGAGATCATCTTACATCTTAAGGTAATTAGTAATTATACATTTATTTAAAAGTAGAGTAGAGATTACATTTGGATATAGATAGAACATTAGGGATAGACAGAGCAATACAAATTGCAAAAACAATATTAGTGAATAAATCAGAGATATACCTATATTTCCTTTAATCAGTGCGCCACTCTGCTAAGTTTTAAAATGGGCGGTGATGATGAAAAAACAAAGAGGGGCGAAGAGTGTAGAATGACTGGCAAATGTCCGGTGTTCTCTGGATACGAAAAAGATTACGAGAAATGGAGAAGAAAGGTGAGTGATTGGGCGGAAATAAATGAAAACGTAAAAAAGAAGGGATTAATTATAAGATTATATTTAGAGGGAGAAGCGGAAGAATTAACAAAACATATTAGTACGGGTGAGTTATCAAACGAGGGAGGGTTGAAGGTGATTTTATCTGCATTGGATAAGAGGTATAAATTAGATAAACGTGTAGAGAGGTTTAACAGTGTTCTAAGTGTGTTGAAAATTGATAGAAGAGAGGAAGAAAGTGTGAAAGAATTTGTGATTAGATATGAAAAAGTCATGAGTGAAGCAACATGTTTAGGGATGAGTGAGTGGGGAAAGGACGTAAAAGGTGCACATCTTTTGTATGCAGCAAGACTTAAAAAATGGGAGGAACAGATTATTATAGGTGGATGCGGGGAAAGTGAATTGGAATACGAGAATATCAGAAAGCAAATGTTAAGAATCTTTGAAGATGTAAAAACTGAGAGTGAGGACACAAGAGAAAGAAAGGAAAAGGAAGAAACGTGGTGTGTAAGAAACAGACAAGGTATGATGGATGAAATGACGGGGGCCGTGTGTAAAAGAAGAGAAGCAAGTAGAAATGAAAAAGAACAAGTGTGTTGTGAGAGGAATATGGATTTCAAGGACGCACCAGATGGAGAGTGCAAGTGTGAAACAAGAGGAGAAATGGACATAAAAGAAAAAAGGATAAAATGTTATAAATGCGGAGGGAAAGAACACATGAGTTGGGAATGCTTAAAAAAGGGTGGTATGAGATGTTTCAAATGTATGAAGGATGGTCATATAGCGAAAGATTGTGAAGATCAAATATTTTGTTTTCGATGTGGGAGAAAGGGTCATGCATCAATGCAGTGCCAGACAAGCGTGGAAAATATAAGGAAGTGTATGATGTGTTGTAAATGGGGACACGAGGAAAATGACTGTTGGTGGAACGAAAAAAAGGGAACAAAAGAAACAAAGGAGAAGGAGAATATCTATTTGAATGTGAATGAGAAAAGAGATGGAGAAGTAGGAGAAAATGAAGAGGTGGATGAAGAAAAAGAAGAAATGATAGATGCAATTTTAAATAAAAGAGCTGATGGTACAGTAAGTGAGAGTGAAAGTATAGGTGATATAAACACGAATGATCGTACAAAAGAAGTAAATTATCAGGGAGAAAAATGCTCCACTAAAAAGGGTAAAAGGTGGGAAACGAAAAAAGTAATAGAGTAAACAGATAAACATGAAAACAATATCAGTAGTGAAAGACAAACAGGAAAGATACAAATGGGTGATAGGAACATAGATGTTAGTAGAAATGAACATAGTAGTGTTGTAGTATGTAAAGAAGACGATGAGGAATCACAACAAGGGAACATTATACAGGACACGAGTCAAGTAAATGACATAGTGTACAATATACGGGATATGTGTGATGAACTGATGGAAGAGATTAACTCGGGAAAGAAATGGAAGGACCAAAATGTGAGTGATGGATTGTACAAGATGTGGTATATGTGTGAGGAATACATTGGGAATTTGCGTGGAAGGAAATGTAGGTATAATAATGTGTACTAAGTAGAAATGAGAGTTGTGTGATTAAAATGTTTCAGTGTTTGAAGAAAGTAGAAATGAGAGTTGTGTGATTAAAATGTTTCAGTGTTTGAAGAAATATTAGGGGGATGACAGAGAGAGAAGAGAGTGGTGTGAGATTGATGGCAGAGCAGACAGTGATGATGTGAACCATCATCATTGCCTGCTGCATGATTTATCTTTTGTTTCAGTTGCAAAATACTATTGAAGATAATTATAAGATTATTTATTATAGTATTAAAAATAGTAGCAAAATAGTATAAATAATAGTAACAGATTCAAAAGAAGGATAAAAGATATATTGAAGAAACTGAAGAGCAACTGAATGAAGAAACTAGGGGGCTGCTTAATGATGAAAATGGGGAGTGAAATTTAACGAGCCGAACATCTAAGAGGTCAAAAGGAATAGTGAGAGATCATATACTGATTCATTTCATCCATTGAGTATATCTTATTATTATTATATTGACGTGACTATTCTATATTTCTGACTGGTGTGGACGATACTCTTTATACGAGACTATACTAATAGACAACTAACATATTATTGTCTATAATCATTTCACTTCATTTATTGTCACATCAGTATCTCACGTCACAATCAAGGAGATCATCTTACATCTTAAGGTAATTAGTAATTATACATTTATTTAAAAGTAGAGTAGAGATTACATTTGGATATAGATAGAACATTAGGGATAGACAGAGCAATACAAATTGCAAAAACAATATTAGTGAATAAATCAGAGATATACCTATATTTCGATTTAATCATTTAATATAATATATATATATTATAGTATATATATATATATATATATATATATATATATGTATATATATATTTATAATATATATAATATATATATGATACTTCCTGTCGTTTTGACCTTTAACCTTTTCCACAAGATTGGGGTAATTCTCTACAAGATTCAGAAAAGGAAAGCATAGGAGAGTATGACAAATGTCGAAAAGAAAGCCCAGCCTTAGCCCCCCTACCATTAATTAGTGAAGCTCGTCACAGACAGAAAATCCACCTAAAGCTTATATATATTTAATAGTAATATATATATATAAGTAGGTAAATATATAATTATATATATAAATTATATTATTATTTATATATTATATATATATATATAAATATTCAGTGGCGTAGTTAAGGATAGGCAGTGCCTTTCTTATTTTTTAAGAAGCAATTATAATTAAAAAAAAAAAAAAAAAAATAAATCAAAAATATAAAAAATTTTAATATAAAACGATAAAAAAATAAATTTACAAAATAAAAGAAATATAAAAACAAAATGAGCTATTTCTGCTTGCCTGCCTATCCACTGTTTAATTTGCCTACTTAAGGTAGGCGGTAGCTGAGATAAAAGATGTCTATATTAAAATAAAATATTAAATGCTATACCATAATTAAGTTTTTTTTTTTAATTTACTATGGAAACCGTGTTTCACATGCAATTTTAATTAATCTTGTATATATATATATATTATATAGTAATTATATAGTATATATATTATATATGATTATATATAATTTTATATATAATATATTATATTATAATATTATATTATGTATATGAGAGAGAAAGAGAGAGGAGGAGAGAGAGAGAGAGGAGAGAGAAGAGGAAGAAGAGAGAGAAGGTCAGAAGAAGAGGAGAGAGAGAGAGAGAGAGAGGAGAAAAGAGAGAGAAAGAAGAAAGAGAAAGAGAAAGAGAAAGAAAGAGAGAAAGAGAATAGAGAAAGAGAAAGAGAAAAGAGAAAGAAGAAGAGAAAGAGGAGAAGGAGAGGAGAAGGAAGGAGAGGAGGACAGAGAAGGAAGGAGAGAGAGAGAAAGTAGAAAAAGAGAGAGAGAGAAGAGAGAGATGATGAGAGAGAGAGAGAGAGAGAGAGAGAAGAGAAGAGAGAGAGAAGAGAGAGAGAGAGAGCAGAGAAGAGAGAGAGAGAGGAGAGGAGAGAGAGAGAGAGAGAGAGAGAGAGAGAGAGAGACACGTAGAGAGAGAAGAGAAGGACCAGACGAGAGAAGAGGAGAGAGAGAGAGAGAAGAGAGGAGAGAGAAGAGAGAGAGAGAATTTTGTTCCAAGGTAGATGAACAGCTTGAAAGGGCAAAAAAATCTATGCATGAATTTTAGAAATTGTAAAATTTTTTACACTTTTTTCATTTGTAACTGGGTTTCGAGGAGCTTCAAATTTAAAAATCATTTCGTTATTAGCAATTTTCGGAAGTATGAATTATAATACAGAATAAAATTATAATGAGAATTAAACTAATAATTGTAGACAGGTGAAGCTGCGTTTTTCCCAGGACAATCGGTGAGTTTTTTTTATGTTTATCCTTTACTTTCTCAAAGAAATTTTTCAAATTCTCTTCCACTGGGGGCAAGGGTCCAGAATATCACATTCTATCACTTAACGCTTTAATTCCGTGAATGGTGGTGATATGTTTTAGTATTTATCAAATAATAATAAGTGATAGCTCTTTATATATATATATATATATATATATATATATATATATATATATATATATATATATATTATGATATATATATATAGTATATATATATCATATATATATATATATATATATATTTTAAATCATTTTTTTCTTCCTTTTCAGTATTATTAGTATAAAATATAGTACAATATTTAATATAAAAAATATGTTTATATTTAAATAAAGATAAGATAAGATTTTAAATGACAAATAAATAATAATATTTAAATCATTATTAAGAAGAAATATATGAAAAAACACAAAAGAAATATTTAAAAATAATAAAAAGAGATTAAAAAAAATGAAAAAGGAAAAAAATCTAAAAAGGAATAGAATCAAGATAAGTGGGAATGTAAACACCACAAAAATGAACAGGAGACAACAGAACTTTTAACATATCATCATATGCAATAGCTCTACCATGTGGGAAAGTAACTCTTGCTTTTGTAGAATTTATAGTTGGAGTACCCTATAAAAATAAAAACATCCAGCAATGCTTAACATTTACTCTTTCTCAAATACTATGATGAATATGCAATTATATATATATATATATATATATATATATATATATATATATATATATATATATATATATATATATATATATATATATATATATATATATATATATATATATATATATATATATATATATATATGTTGAGTAATTTTAGTATCTAATTATATGTATGTATGCATGTAAATATTTTGCATCTATTTTGCTAACATATACAATGGTTGTATTCGTTTATGTACGCAATTAAATTTAATGTTTTATCCTTCTTGTAAACATAGGAGTATGCATATACTCAAATTTTAATTATTTAATAGATGTCACTTGGTTTTCTTGAAAAAATAATTATAGTAGTCTCACATCCTTTCTTTGATGAAAGACTTTTGCTTGCAAATGAGTTCCCCTAATTAAAAGAACCTCTTTCCTTGCCTTTTCATAGAAATTTTTATATAATGGCCTTTTTTATAAATTAAACATTTTTTAATGTCTTCCAATTTAGTACTTTTAAATTTAAAGGAAATAGATAATTAATTTTTAATGTAAGGTTAGTTAATAAATTTGATATTTAATTAATTGAACGAATATAATTTCTCTAAGCAAAGGGAAGTGGGTGCAAATTAATAAATTCCTTGAATGGGAATAAGAAGCAATAAACTTCATGGGCTGATGATAATGATGATGATGATAATGATAATGATAAGCTTCATGGGCTGATGATAATGATGATGATGATAATGATAATGATAATGATGATTATATATATATATATATATATATATATATATATATATATATATATA
>JABUQX010033407.1:0-2500 GCA_015478945.1 Trachelipus rathkii
ATAATAAAAATGTGATATTAGGTCACAAGGGTTAAAGAAAGAGAAAAAGATTTAAAATAACATTTATTTATACACAAACATTACAACTAAATAAATATGTGATAATACATAATTACGATTTAATCCAACTATGCCTATTATAAGGTGTTTTTCTTGTTCGTCCTCTGGTAACACGTTTAAATTTATCTGATGCGTAAGAAGTGCCTGATGGACTTGAATCAGGTCTTGGCGTAACGGGTATATTATCTAAGTCTGCTAATCGCGTTGTATTTAAGATTAAACTTCTGGGAAAATTAATAGTCTGAAGTTCTTGTTTGATATCATTCCATCCTTTTACAGGGCCTTTCTTCCAGTTACGTGAGAGATCAGCTATCAAATCCACAATATTTGATCCTTTAACATCATCAATTACGATCTGCCCTGCTTCATTCAAAGTTAATTGGTCTTTTAAAATATTATATAAAGCTATTCCTGATTTACGCACTCTAATAGGTAAGCTCTCCTCTAGGATATTTTTAAATTTATCTTCATTTTTCACTTCAAGTTTTACTTCATTAGGAATATCTACATTATCGGTTAGCGGAATACGTAGGGATGGATGTAGATGCAAGTCTTTAAGATCTATCAATTTTTGTATGGCATCCTGGTATAAGAGGCGTTTCTCATGGATGTTAATGTCTGAATTTAATATCCTGTACACTTCTTTCTCGTATTTGGTTATCTGTTCAACTTTAGGATCATATAAGCTATGAGGTAGAGGTTGCTGAAAAGCTAATGAATCGTTCACAATATAAGGATTCTGTTGGTGCAACTGTTGCTGCTGATGTGAAAGAGGTTGTAATGTCAATGCATTGGGCTGTAATATTTGCGTGTATGGGGGCTGTGAATGATGAAACTGTGATTGTGGATTTTGCACAGTGTGCGGCAATAACTGGCCGTATTGAGGTTGTGAATGATGAATCTGAGGAACTGAATTCTGTACAAGATGCTGTATTATATACTTCATTTTCTCATACTCATTATATGGAAGTACATGCAACTTCCCTTCATTATGGGGACACCATTTAGTTATCAGGGAGCTATCAACGGAGAAGGTAATGGCAGGAAACTCCTCGCTCCTCTTCTGTAGTAAACTTCTTTATTTTCAGATTTTTTAAATGTTTTTTTTGAAGGGGAAGAGTTTTTTAATGAATGTTTCTATACACGACGTAGCTTTTTACCTTCTGAGGCTGTTGTAAAGGAACATTTCTTTTATAAGATTTAAACAGACTTCACATACACACGGATGAAGATTTCTCATCTCACTATAGTTTACTGTTTTTCAGATGGTTTTCAACTTTTTAAGCATTTTTTTATAAGAAGGTAAATTCTTCCGCAACCATCTGGTTCCGGTACATCCCTAGTATGTATACAGTTTCTATCTCATAGGGCAGAATGTTGGTACGGAGCAGCACTCTGTGCGTGTTTTTGGGGTGAAGTTCACACATCAAATAACCATGGGGGATCGAAGTAACCTCTTTATATACCTTTAAGAACTCTTTCCTTTGAAGGGGAAACATTTGAGTTGCCAATACATTAATTTGACTCATGTCTCTTCTCTGGCCAAACAACAGTAAATACTGTGTGTTTAAAGAAACACTTCGCATATGCTTGCTTTGATGAAAAATATTCTGTGTTATGAAAAACACAGAGATATTTAGATGGTGAGAATAAACTGTGAACGCTTCTGCTATTTCCAAATTCAATTTGTGCATTAAATCATCTAATACAATAATTTTGTGTCCATGTATATTGTCCAACGATCTAATATCGTATATGCCTTCATGAAATTGAATAACATCTTTATATTCTTTAAATTTTTCCTGATAAACATTATAACACCATATTATTTTTACAGGGGTTTGCCTCAAGAAATCTCCATTTCCTTTACATATTTAATATAGGAAAGGTTTTACCACGCCTGTTTGGCCACGCTAAAAGACATGTAGCCGGACTTCGGAACGTAAATTTCTCCACATCCATACTCGTTAAGTGAATAATGAATAATGAGATTAATTAAAGCTGTAAAGCAGTAAAGTACATGTTTTTTAATAAAATTTCGTACAATTTTATTAAAATAAAATGTTTATATAACAGAAACTCTGTGTGTTTTTATTCTTACATTAAAAATTAAAAATAAAAAAGTATTAAAACAAAAATAAAAATAGAAATAATAATAAATAAAAAGTATTAAAACAAAAATAAAAAATATAAAAGAAAACATAATGTTAATAAATATATGAGTTAAAGCAGTAAAGCAGAAAGTTAAAACAGTAAAGCAGAAAGTTAAAGCAGTAAAGCAGAAAGTTAAAGCAGTAAGCAGAGAGTTAAAGCAGTAAGCGTAAAACAATACTAATCCTCCCTAGGTGTTAGGTAACACCTCTATTGATTTACTGTTTACTGCTTTAAGGGTATGTAATGTTAATGAGTTAAAGCAGTAAAACATATGAGTTAAAGCAGT
>JABUQX010033407.1:12500-15000 GCA_015478945.1 Trachelipus rathkii
GCATTTCTAGCACTAAGAAAGTGGCCAGCTACTTCTGAGTCTTTTTCATGTATGGGAATTACCTACCCTGGGGCAGTACTGGGTTACATGTACGTTCGTGAGTGGTGTTAAGGCTAACATGTGCTATTTACTTTCATGAGCGTTTTTACGCCTATTTACACTGTATCTAACCATGTAGTGTTGTAGTCACGGTACATGAGTTACGTGGTTCTCATGTACGATGGTGATAGCCCACGTACTTTCATGAAGTAGCTGGCCCTTCCCCCCCCTAGCTAACCCCTGTGCGTGGCGTAGGCAGTACATGGTTAGTGGTTAGTTCATGTAGTGCGTAGCCAGTACTTTTATGAGAGTAGCTGAGCATCACCATTCATCATCTCAGCTCCTAGCACACCTTTCTTCGCTCAGTGCTCATGCCTTTCGTATGACGGTCATAAAGGCTACTTTCCATAACAGTCGCAATGAAGTTTTAACTTATTGGGTGGCTGCTTAACTGGAGCATGCCACCGCAAAGCCGCCTTCGTAATAATATTATTAATAATAATAATATAATATAATATAGTATATAATATATATAATAATAATAATGAATAATATAATATCAATAATAATAAAATATTAATATAATAATAATAATAATAATATATTATATAATAATAATAATAATAATAATAATAATAATAATAATAATAACAATATAATAATAATAATATAATAATATATATAATAATATAATAATAATAATAATAATAATAATAATATATAATAATAATAACGAAGAAAATAATTAGGGATTAGAAGCAAAAAGTAAAAATTAAAAGCCGCCTTCCGTAATAATAATATATAATATAATTATAATAATATATAATAATATAATATATATAATAATAATAATAATAATAATAATATATAATAATAATAATAATATAATAATATCATAATATAATAATAATACTAATAATATAATAATAAGTAATAATAATAATTAGGGAATTGGAAGCCAAAAGTAAAACTTATATTAAACAAAAGTTGATTAAATACAAATAATAATAAAATAAAATAATATATAATAATAATAATAATAATAATAATAATAATAATAATAATATAATAATAATAATAATATATATAATAATAATAATAATAATAATAATAAATAAAAAATAATATTAATTAAAATATAAAATAATAATAATATACGCTTAACCATTATTATACTTACTACTGGGGTGTTACTTATAATGTATTATATTAAGGATATAGTGGTATTCATAGTAATAATAATATGTCATCAGAAAATATAGGTTAGTGTCCATACCGTTTCATAATCTTTAATCTCAACCGTACCATGCCGCCTTACACTATATGTACTCTGGCATCGCTGCAGCATAATCGTTGGTCAAACCATAAGGTATTATTGAAGCTCTAGGTTATGTGGCAGGTTAAGTGACGTTGAGTTTGTCCATATTTTCCGAAAATTATAGGTATATTCGTTTAAGAACAGCTCAAATATCTTATTAGATGTGTAAGAGCTAACGACAAGGTAGGAAGGCCAGCACTGTGTTTCGGGATAATAATGGGAAGGGCCGTTCGTACAACGTTCATAGCGTTTTATCGACGGATTTTGCGAGACCTCGATTTCAACGTAACTAGTAGTCGTAGAATGACGAGTGTGGGTGCGTACACAGAACAGAGGAAAGTATTCTGCGTGCAGGTTAGCATGAGAACACCAGAATATAGGATAGGTGCGGGATCAGCACGTGAGTTATGGCGGTGTGTTGTGGCCACGACAGGATAGATATAAGTACTCGTGGAATGGAGTATTACGAGACGATAAATGATGATATCCAACCATCTACAGCGTGAGAGTCTATTAATATCGATATTCCATTGCTTTGCTTTTGATCGATGGTTCCAGAGCATTTCCATAGATATGGATTTATGGCGCATGCTGCTGAGTGAGGCTACCATTCGGTAAAACGATGGTATTAAATTTTATAATACGAGGCCCACCTGTGGGTCTGCAGATGATTCTATGGATTTATAGAGAGTCTAAGAGATATTGTTGTAATTAGATTTTAGTGAGAAGCGAGAGTTATTCCTGGGACTATCTTATCGGTTATATGTCTTCATCCTTG
Organism: Trachelipus rathkii; assembly: GCA_015478945.1. Taxonomy (NCBI): domain Eukaryota; kingdom Metazoa; phylum Arthropoda; class Malacostraca; order Isopoda; family Trachelipodidae; genus Trachelipus; species Trachelipus rathkii. The sequence goes on from JABUQX010033407.1 coordinate 14,636, forward strand.
GCTGAATAACCAAGCTATCTTGATTTAAATAAGGATACTTTGGGCCCACTCTCGAGATATTCGTTTACGCAATGCGACAAACAAACGCGGGTATGCATGATAGAGTCCAGCCCATTTAGCGTACTGTTCGGAGGTTTTAACGCTGCATTCCCAGACAGATGGACTTAGTAGAGGGAGGTCGGTTTATGGCTAGACATCGCTGCCCTAACCACAGACTTTTACCTATAGGGGCATCTCCCAAAATTCCTTGGTGTATAGACACTCTTACTAATGAAGCGATTCTTCGGGAACGTGGGATGGACCCTTGTCAGCGTATTCAAATGCAACCAGGAATATTCGAGAGAGTGCGTCAGTCAATGACTAGG
>JABUQX010033407.1:20000-24811 GCA_015478945.1 Trachelipus rathkii
GAGAAGTAACAATATGCAATGATGGATGATCCATTGTCTTTTGATAGATATATTGTTTTTTTTTTTAATTATATTCTCTTAAAAAAGTCTAAAAAAGACTTTTATTGGGGACCTGTTAAGAGTATATGGGAACCAATGAATGGTATACGAAGGAATGGGTTTTTAAGTTTCGTAAACATAGTCCTACTGATGGTCCGTAATTTTCTCTTCGTAGACGATTCTAATCTGTTGATTAGCGTCTGGAATATCTCTCCATCAAGTGACTCAACACTAGTTCCGGCCATACATATTGATCATACAATTTGCCTGGTCAAGTCTTTTCATGATAATTTAGTCTTGATGGAAGCGTTCACTTCTCCCTGCTCATCCATCACATAGTAGGTTATCCCGGGTAAATCTTCCTTAGCTGAGACTGTAATAGTCGCACTTTACTCATATTACAATCCATGAGAAATGAATGTCTAGTAAGTTTGTACAATGTCTAGTGGTTTACGGCTTTCCTGATTCCCAGAAAATTCTGTGGCTACCACTCTGAAAAGCTTCCACATCTTGCTCTAACAAGTCACTCTGTTGTACGGAAAGGAGCAATACACGGAGGAACGAGTGTCAGTATTTGTGGGGCAATCAATATCACCGCTTATTTCTATTTTCCGTATCTTCAGACCAGGAAAACGTTGAGCATAATAATACGGAAGCTTCCAATATGGTCGAGGCTTCACAATTGTTTATCAACCAGTTTTATGTGTAACGTGGAGGTAGATGAAGATTATTTCTTCTGTAAACAAGTGGTTACGTACGATGTTCCTGTCACTGGTAAGGTTTCCCCCCTCTGTGCATTATATTTTGGGTCCAGTGAATCTTTGCAGGCCCGGGAGTGTCCCAATGACAGGGAACCCCGGGATATTTGGTGAACCTGCTTGCTGAAGACGCAACAATGTTTACATCTTTGGAGGTCGACACGCCATGTTTTACATCCATGGTACCTGCATAATTGTAGCCTCTCCAACACTGTCTTCTGATTTTTGCATACTAATTCCTCTCCTCGTAGAGTACCCTACTCGCGAACGAAGATAACTGTTGCCGTCTGTGTACCAAACACATACTTTAAATGCTCTTGGAGTGTCAATAACGTCCGCCACTCATCTGCAATCGTATTGGATGGGGGTCCATCAGCTTAGTAGTAGGCTGCAACTTACTGAGGCAATAACCAAGGTTACCATCTGAACTGAAGGCTCCCCGAAAGCTCTAGTTTCTCTGTTAGATACAAATGTTATTATTGTGCATGGTAGTAGTCTTTTTTTCATGCAACATGACGACAGATAGGATACTAGAGCATATATACTATAAAAGATCGATATCCAGTTCAACTGGGTGAAACATAAGAGCGACCATCGACTGTTTTCAGATGGATGATTAAGACATCATACAGAGTCATTGGCATTCATCATACTATAGACGTACCTAAAGTTACCACACATGTTCACACGAAATCATCGAACCGCGCAGTAAACTTTGCCTGCTATGTAGATATACTGCGGAAAGGTCACGTCTATACAGCCTCAGTAGTGCGCCTGAATTTTTCGTCATTCTAGGATAAATGCAAAAGGGATCCAAGATTTGCACGAACGGATAGTGATACAAGCAAATCGAGAATATATTGGATCCAGACAACATCACGAATTATTATATTATCTGCTAAAAAGTCCATCCAGAAAATTTCACCTTATTTTTTGACAGTGTCGTTTTCTTTATTTTTCTAATGGTGACCGAATCTTGAAATAATATTAGGCCGAATAACGGAAGTGAAATTATTCAGACGAATATTGGTGTTGCGCCGGATACTTTTAGACGATATTCGAAGATAATTCGATATTAAAGGCTATTTTCACTATTGGACACTCTAATATTATATAATATTATATATATATTATTATTATAATATTCATATATATATATATATATATATAATAATATATATATAAATATATATATCTATATATTATATTATTTAATCTTTAAAACCCATAAATGCCTAAAGCATAATCTCATTTGTCATAATCATAAGAAAGACATCGATATAACTTTGAAAATTCTATTTCATATGTGTAAAGCTGATCTAATTTTATTATTAAAACGATATAATTGCGAAGTGAAGGCAAATCGACTATTAGTGATATATGAACAATTTACAAATTCATTGATATATATAACTTACGAGCGAAATAAAAGATTTATTAACTGTGTTTACTATTCAAAGACTTGCGATAACTCGTAGACAAAATATTTGTTAAGCAATTCATGTAGTCAGATGTCAGTACGAAGAAATATCTGGATAGAAATAGCTGTCTTCAATTTGAAGAATTGATTTTGGCTAGGTCGCCCCGCATATTACTCTCAATAATAGAATTAGGCAAGGTGGAACTCAATGGTATTTACTTTTTAATAATAATAAGTATATTTTATTTTCTCAGAAATAGAGATAGATTAAATCATAAGTCAGTTAAGTATATTGATATATATATATATATATATATATATATATTATTATATATATTATATTATATATATATTATATATATATTTATATATATATATTTTAATAATATATATATATATATATATATATTATATAATATGCGTCAAAAATAACGGCACCATAGGATAAGTAAAATGCAGTAACGGAAGGGCCCTAAATGAAACTCCATCAGCAAGACCGACAATATCAGTGTAGATCTGTACCCCCGCAGAGAATTTGCTGCCGTAACTTGGGGTACCGTTATAAATTTAGCGAAACATAAACCAATAATTGACGGCAGGGGGGGTGGGGGTAGGTTATTCGGGGTATAATAAGCAAGGATATTAATATGAAGCGACTGCCAATAACTGAAGATGATAGTGCGTCCAATGTAGAGAATAGATGTGTGCAGTTAAGAAGCAATAATAAGATGAATTATTAAGTGGACTGTTTCTTCATTCCGTGTAAACGTAACTACAGTGTTTCTTGCTAAATGTCTTAAGACTTAGTAGAATATGCAGAATATGAGTTTATTGTGGTGGTGTTTAAGAATGTTTGAAAAAAGTTTTGTCTACTCGTGAATCCAGTATTGTTCTTTGAAATAATAACATTTTAACCTAATTGATCTTTTATTTGCTTTTTCCATATATTTAACGTGGTCTTGGCGAGTTTATGTCATGGCTATTTGCAGGAAGAGAGAAAATATCCAGAAGTATAATATGCAAGTGAGAAAATTATTGAGTCAGATGTTCGGTGAATTGGTCCAAGTTTCCAACTTAAGAGTGAGATAGCAGCTTTCTTCGGTTACATTCAGTCACGGATGGGAAGTAGGTATAGCGTAGGTGGGCATAGGTTAAGTTTTATAATCAACATATGTGCTAGATACCTTATTATAGGCATATTTGTGATACTGTAAACTGTAAGTAATGGGATATATTCAAATCACAGGCTAGCGTAGTTCTACTCGTAAGTTTCTGGCTAAAACTAGTATAATATGAATTATTTAGTTAAGTTAGGTTAGGTTGGTTAGGTTAGGTTTGGTTAGGTTAGGTTAGGGTCTAAGTTATAGTACCTCCGGTAGTCCACAGTCACGTATTAAATATGCTTTATATATATATATATATATTTATATATATATATATATATATATATATTATATATATATTATATAATATATATATATATATATATTATATATATATAATTATATATATATATATTATATATATTATATAATATATTATATATATATATATATATATATATATATATATATATATATATATATATATATATATATATATATATATATTATATATATATATTGTCTTTCTGTTTCTCCTGTCTTTCTTTATTTTATATCAGCAGAAGTATAATTTTTACTTCAAAACACAATATACAATTCATCTGTATAATAATTCATATTAACATATTAAACACTTATCAAGGATCATTCGTGTACTTGCAAACATATTACAATTCCGGAAAAGTGAGAGTAATTTAATGGAAAAGGCCTTCGAAAAAGCTTCTAATCCTACACGTTAACAAAAAATAATTTTTTCCGTACTAAAGAGAAATATCGTACACTCATAGGAGAAAAATATCGTGTATTCCATAATTTTTTTAAACGCATTTTCCCTTCAATTTAATTACAATATTATAGTATAATATTATATATATATATATCTATTTATTATTATCCATATATTATTATATATATATATATAATATATATATATATATATATTAGTATATAATTTATATATATATATATATATATTATATATATATATACTATATATATATTTATATATATATATATATATACTATATAATTTATATATATATATATTATATATTTATATATTATATTATATATATATATAATATATATTATTATATATATATATATATATATATATTATAGGTGGGTTTGATACAAACAATTTGGCTTAGTGATGGGGAATGTATATCAATCATTTACTTCCGGATATTGATACACAGATATTGTTTATCTTTTGCGTCGCGATTCCGGTGTAATGTACCGCATATACATGTTTACGTAAGATTTCATTTAAAAGATTGCAACAAGATTAATAAATTATTGTTAATTTACTAGATGCGATATCGGTTTGTCATTTGTGTAACGTCGATAAGAAATGCTTACAATACGTTTTGCAAGAATTTCGTCTCCCAAGCCGAAACGCGGATTTTCATAAAAGTTACATTTTGTTACAACATTTGGAATCAACGTGTTGTGATGAACACACCCGTGTTTTTTTTTCCATAAACAAAA